>JAJEJO010000665.1:626999-768892 GCA_020662805.1 Glaucomys volans
TTTTTTTTGAGGTTAATGTGAATGGGGTAGTTTTCCTAATTTCTCTCTCAGAGGATGCATCACTTACAAATAAAAATGCATTAGATTTTTGAGCATTAATTTTATATCCTGCTACTTTACTGAATTCATTAATGAGTTCCAGAAGTTTTCTGGTGGAGATTCCTTAGAAAACTTGGAATGGATCCACCATTTGACCCTGCTATCCCACTCCTTGGCTTATACCCAAAGGACTTAAAATCAGATTGCCTCAGTGATGCAGCCACATCAATGTTCATAGCTGCTCAATTCACAATAGCTAGATTATGGAATCAACCTAGATGCCCTTCAGTAGATGAATGGATAAAGAAACTGTGGTATATATACACAATGGAATATTACCCAGCCATAAAGAAGAATAAGCTTATGGCATTTGTAGGTAAATGGATGATGTTGAAGACTGTTATGCTAAGTGAGATCAGCCAATCCCAAAAGTCCAAAAGCCGAATGGTCTCACTGATAAATGAATGATGATGCATAATGTGGGGGGGAAGGGTGGCAAGAATGGAGGAAGGATAGATAGCATAGAGGGAAGGGAGGGGTGTGGGCAGGTGGGGGGTAAAAATAATAACAGAATGTGTGACAGATACCATTGCCCTGTGTACATGCATGAACGCACAGATGGTGTGACTCTACTTTGTGTACAGCCAGTGAAACAATAGCTGTACTCCATTTGTGTTCAATGAATCAATAAGTAAATTAAAAAAAATAAATAAATAAATAAATTTTAAAAAAAAGAATTCAAAAACCATCAACTGCTGAAGAGGATTTGGGGAAAAGGTTCACTCAGACATTGTTGGTGAGACTGCAAATTAATATAACCCTTCTGAAAAGCAGGATGGAGATTTCTTCAAAAGACTAGGAATGGAACCACCATACAACCCACTAAAGTTACTACTTAGGGTTTATCCAAAAGATCTAAAATCAGCATACTATAGTATAGTGGTAAAGACACATCAATGTTAGTCCACTCCACAATATCCTAGTTATGGAACCAACCCAGATGCCCTTTAATAGAAGAACGCATAAAGTAAATGTGGTATATATACAGAATATAGTTTTACTCAGCCATAAAAAAGAATGAAATTATGACATTTGGTGGTAAATGGATGAAAGTGGAGAGCATCGTGCTAACTGAAATAAGCCAGACCCACAAAGTCAAGGGTCAAATGTTTTCTCTCATATGCAAAATCCACAACAAAATAAGGAAAACAGAAGAGAGAACTGTGGAGTAGAAGAAGGAAATTGAGGGGGGAAAGGAGGAATGTGAAAAAGAAGAGAGTGGAATGAATTTTACCAAACTACCCAGTGTATATATATGAATATACCACAGTGAATTCCACCTTAATGCAGATCCACAATGCATTAATTAAAGCGAAACTATAAATAAATAGCAAAAAGATCAGTAGAGGAGAAGGAACAGTGGGATAGAGGAATGGAGGGAATGGGGAAGTACTGGGGACTGAATTGGAGCAAATGATATTCCATGTTTGTAAAATCATGTCAGAATGAGCCCTCAAATTATGTATAACTAAAATGCCCTAATAAAAAATTAATTAAAACAAAAAAAATTAAATTTAAAAAAAAAATTTCTGGGACACTATGAAAGCAGTACTAAGAGGAAAATTCATTGCATGGAGCACATTCAACAAAAGAATGAAAAGTGAACAAATAAATGACCTCACATTGCAGTTCAAAGCCCTAGAAAAAGAAGAACAGATTAGCACCAAAAGTAGTAGAAGACAGGAAATAATTAAAATCAGAGCTGAAATCAGTGAAATTGAAACAAAAGAAACTATTCAAAAAATTGACAAAACAAAAAGTTGGTTCTTTGAAAAAATAAACAAAATTTATAAACCCTTAGCCACACTAACAAAGAGAAGGAGAGAGAAAACTCAAATTACTAAAATTTGAGATGAAAAAGGATCTATCACAATGGACACTATTGAAATACAAAACACAATTAGAAACTATTTTGAAAATCTATACTCCAACAAAATAGAAAAAGACATCGATAGGTTTCTAGAGACATATGAGCCTCCCAAACTGAATCTGGAGAACATACACAACTTAAATAGAGCAATTTCAAGCAAGGAAACAGAAGTAGTCATCAAGAGCCTACCTACCAAGAAAAGTCCAGGGCCAGATGGATTCTCAGCTGAGTTCTACAACACATTCCAAAAAGAGCTCATTCCAATACTCCTCAAAGTATTCCATGAGATTGAAGAGGAGGGAACACTTCCAGACTCATTCTATGAAGCTAATATCACCCTGATACCAAAACCAAAGAAAGACACATCAAGGAAAGAAAATTTCAGACCAATATCCCTAATGAACATAGATGCAAAAATCCTTAACAAACTTTGTTTGAATTTCTATCTCCACTGAAAATCTTCTACATCACATTTTATTTAGCTTGTGTCTCAATGAATTTTCCTTTATAAACTGAGTGTGATTTGGGTGATTCAGAGAAAAAGGCCATGCTGTCTGGTGTCCTATGGTTGAGGACATGCTGAGAAGTGCTGGAAACTTCCAGTTTGATCTAGGCTAATGCCTTTGCTGTGCACCACCCATGACACTATTTTAAGCAACAGGGTACCTCTTCCTTATAGACAGCACATTAGAATTTTCTTAAAAGATGAATTCAGGCCAGTTTCCCAAGTTCAGTGATGACTTGCATTGTGAGGGATCTTATTCATCATATAATAAATTTTTTTCATAATACAATTTTGTATGTTTTGGTCATTTACCAGGAAATAATTTCCAGCTCTCTGATTTCAAATCACTGATATTATTTAAAGATTTCATAAATGCATTTTCATAACCCAAAAGTTAAATAATGTGTATATAGGCATCACTTCACATACTTCAAGTGATTTATTTTAGAATGCTTTATAAAACAAATTGGAAGTATTTTTAGTAACAAATGGAATCTTCTTTAAGTATAAACAGTAATTATCAGAAGTTTTAAAAATGTTAATCCCCTTTGACCTGTTGAATTTGAGTCATTCAAATCTTGAAGATAATGAAATAAACAGAGATAGTTATCTCAGCATATAAACAATAATAAAAGTAACTGGAAATGGACTAGTGATTTTACAGAGTGTGTACTTATGAGGAATTCTGCCATGTCAATATAAATCATGTTTCTCAAGTCAAATTTAATATCATGGGAAAGCATAATACTGTGAATAAAAAATGTTTACAAAAATGTCAGTAGAATGTGGCCCAAACATTATTTTTATCAATACATAGATAGCTTGAAGGTTGGAATGAAGTAAGTTATGAATAATTATTAATGATTATCCATAATTGGTGAGTTATCAGTTATTTTACTAACTTCTTAATGCATTTTCCTAGTATTGATATTTTTACAGTTACCAATTAGTATTTGAAAATAAGTATATTATAAAATAATAGGGGAAATGATATTTCTGAAAAGTAGAATGCTTGACAATATTGCAAGTGGAAAATTCCCTAAAATAAGTTAAATCAATTTAAAAATTATAGTTTCCCTGCTTACTTAAAAGCATATTTTTAAAGAAGTCAATTTTTAAGAAGTTTGTCCCTAAATAATAAGCTCCAACCTAATTTCCTTAATGGTATTTATGCAACATATAGATCATTTTGTATTCAGATGCAAAAATCAGGGGACTGGGTGTATAACCAATTTTTTCTAAAATATACATAACAGATTCTGAACAAATGCCCATCTTCCATATAATTTTAAAACTACTTTCGCATAAATGGAAAGATACATACACGTATGCACAAGACCTTTTCCTTAAAACCATAGCTAGTGATCAGGGAGCAATGTATTTATTTAGGTCTTAATGATGAGTCAATAGATCAAGTTACTTTATTACCAAGTAATCTACATAATTTACTTCTACACATGAGTGACCTAAATTCCATCTTTAGATTGTCTTACTTTTTTATAGCTTATAGATCTCTTAGAACTTCCAGCAAAACCCAGATCCATCATTTTGAGATGCTGGAGCTCTGGAGTCTCCAGTGGAACCCAGAGCCCGGGGACGTCGGATTCATGGGGCAGGGAGCTGGGAGATCTAGACCACTAGACCTAAGTACAGATGTCCGTAGACATATCTTCGGCACATTTTGCTGATGGATTCCCCTGATTCACAAGTAGACTTGCTGTGAGCGCCACATTGTGTCTAGTAACAAGTGGTCGAATGAATGGCATGTTGCTCCCAGGGCGCTTCCACCAGGACTTCCTGTTACATTTCGATTCCCACCCAGGTTGTAGCATCACCATACAAGCTGAGTGGAAATTCACTTTTAATTATACTTCAGTGCATACTGGTGCACTTTTCACAATAGAAACATGATATTCCAAGATGATAGAAAAAGAAAAAGTCTGGGGTAGTTTGTGATATTAGGTATCGACTTATTCTTTTGAAAACACAGGGGACACTTTAATTTATAATTACACTCCAGGATGTCTATCCATTCTAGTTTCTGCAAGGTTTGGGGGCCTTTAACAATGTGCTTTGCCTTTTTAAAGGGAAGATGAATAAACATGATGGTGTGTGTGTGTATATGAGTGAAAGAGAGAGAGAGAGAGAGGACAATTTTTAAAATTGAAAATGCACGATCAAATTTTACTCAACTTGATGGATGAAATGTAGGTAAGATGCGCCAATGGTGTCAAGTCATGTTTTTCAAGCTTCAGTTTATTGTACAAATAGCTGATCAAAGAGGGAAGAAAATCAATCATCACTAGTAAAAACTATGAGAATAAAAAATAATGAAAGATCCCCAAAGAACATAGCCCAGAAACTCCATAGTTAGTGTACATGCCCGTGTTCTTAGAGTTACTTCCAGAACAAGAATACAGAGGGACATGGAACAAATGAGCCTTGCCGAAGAGGCCTCCTTCCCCACCCTTCCATCATCACGTGGGGGTTGGAACTGCATGAAGGAGCTGAAATGCTGCCCAGTGATGGATTAGTGACCATTAGACTTCAGCAATGTAGAATTATGTCATGGGAAGATAGCTCAGTCAACTTTGGATAATTTAATCATTGAATATCTCATTTTTTTCTCAGTTAACAAAATAGTGTGGATATGAAGCAGTCAGGGTTATTGACCTCCATAATTACAATAATTAAAAAACAAAGTAAGTCAGTGGCTTTGGATTGGAATCTTCCCCTCTCCTCCTCCTCTCCCCTCATTAACCTCATAACAGGAAATACCCCAGGGTAATCAGCTTGACCAGGAGATTCCAGTTGTCAGATAGTAGCATCTGTGATCACCTATATTTTTTTAATGAATTTCACATCATCTGTGAAAGGTAGCCTGACTGGGGTAATCTTTTGCTCAGGCATGATGACTAGTGGAGATGAGACATGTGGGAAGGGATCCCACAGTCTCTAGTGAGACTCCTTTGGAACTTCTGCAAGGGACAATTATAAGCTAAGCAAATGAGTCCTCTGGTTACCCATGTAGTGTTTAGCCACCTATCTTTCTTCATCTCTGATTGTAAAAACTCTTTGCAAAAACAAAAATTGAAGGGAGACACACAGTATTGCTTAGAAAGTACCTGCCTTTGGCAAACATTTGCATCAAAAAATAATTCTGGATCTGGCCCCATCTTTAATCATGACTCATTTTCATGATTTATTTTATTCCAGTATACTTCCCTTGAGACTTCTCTAACCTGAGCTCAGACCCTATTTCTGGCACCTGAAGTTTTGCTCTAGTTCTGAGTTCTTTTTCTCTCCTCCAGCTAATGCTTTTTCCCTTTCACTTGCCATAGTACAATTTTGCAATTAGAATTCTACCTAGATCTTTGCTGTACATTTATTAGCAAATCATGTTATCTAAAAGATGCAGATGATCTGTCTTCTATGTCTGCTCTTCCATAAGCTCTGCAGTCTTTCTTTTAGCACTTCTAGGTGTGGGGTATACTCTGAGACTAGATCCCTATTGTGGAACCTCTGCAGAGTCTGGAATGGGATCTTGCTGACCCTGGATGTAGCACTATGTTGCAGCTCCCTGTCTGGACATTAAAGTACCGCTTCCCTCTGATTTCCCTGCATCCTTCTGCTCTCTCATTCCAAGTTCCTACCATTTTGTTTTTAACCCTCACATTGCTGGCTTGAGTCTAAGCTGCAACCTTCTGCTGTCCATGAGTATTGCTTGTTTCTTTGGACATGAATTGTAGACACCTCCCAGCCTGAAATACCTCTGCCAATCCCTGTGCAGATCCATGCCAAATTCCTACCTCCTCCCCTAGTCTTCTCTGTCATCAAATTCCCATTGCTTCTTGGTGTGTGTGTGTTGGGGAGGGGAGAGACACAGAGAGGTCGTTAGTTATTGGAGGAAATACTAGAAGCAGGGTAATAGTCAAAGGGTGCACAATGCCCAGCTCTTAGTTTTGGTCGAGATGCCTGATCAACTGATACCCTGACCAGGATTCCAGCAGTGAGGGACTCCGCCCTGTGAGGTTGTACATAATTATAGGATTGGGAGTCCCCAGAGTCCAGTGGCTGACATCAGCCCCCTCCTCCATCCTACTTCCCCAGACCTGCTGAGCTGTTCTCTACTAAGCTCCTGAAAGTGAAGAACATGAGGCTGCAGGTCCATCCAGACATGCCTCTCGTCCTGAGATGCACGATGGTGGCTGCGATGATGGCGAGTGCTCTTGAAGGATTATGCTGTGCCTATCACTGTGCTAAGTCAATTACATTAATTACCTTGCTGAAGGCTCCATGGATCTCCTCACTTAGATGCTATTGAGAAACCTTCCTTGGAACTCATTGATATCAGTGGTAAAATCCTTCTTCTAATGACCCAAGTTTAAAACCTAGAGAAAAATCTGATTTTGTCCACCATCTTTGCCTGGCACATGTAATAATTTCACGGGCATCAGCAGTTCTTTTGAAGTGCCTCACCCATCCACCATCTCCTCACCCTGGTCAAAAATCATCGAGGCCAGAACCAATGGGTCTCATCACTGATCTATCTACTATGGCACAGAGTTACAAGCGTGGGCTCTGGGGCCAGACTGCCCAGATACTGGCGGATACTAATTTCATTCTTCCCCTGCTTCAGTCACTGTTTAAACAAAGATACTGCATTAAGTCATTTAATTCTCTCAGCAACTCCTCCAGAGACAGACCATGATCTTCTGCATTTTGCAGATGAGGAAAAAGAGGAACTGAAATGAGCAACACCCTCAGGCTCCCCAGCTAGTAAATTAAAGAGCTTGAGGAGGATTCCAGAAAATTCAGATCTAAGGTCAGCACTCAGTGGCATTCAGCACCGTGGTTCTCGTCCATGCGGGATCAGGTGCCCAGCAGCAATGGCGTCCTCAGCCTGACTGGTTGGGATGCTCACAGGAGCCTTCTGAATCATGTCCCTTGTTTCTATTTTTTCTCCCACATTATTCCAGTTTATATTTCTAAAATGCAAAGGGGAATATTTTCTTATTTCCCATTACCTAAAGGATAAATTCTATTTCATATCATGTTGCACTAGAGCGAGTATTGGCCTCAATTTTTCTACAAAATGTATTGTATTCTGACTATTTTCCACTAGGAAATTTGCCAGGAATTTCTCCCTCTGTGCAGCCTCTTGGCAAATGCCTGGTGACCTTTCAAGGTCCAGTTTCGGTGTCTTTTCCATTTCTCAACCCCAGGGAGCCATCTACCATCCTTTACTTCATATCTTGAATAATAATGATTTTTCTCTGTTCCATTCTAAATTACAAAGCTCAACTGCCACATCTCACTCGGATCTGTATTCCTAACACTTATTACAACACTTGTCAGAAAATAGATGATCAATACTTTCATCTTGGCTTTTTTATTTTGTTGAATTTACACTTGAACCGTCACAATTTCCTGTACCTCTCTCTGTTCCTGCTTCTCGAAGTAAGACCATCCGACATCCTACCTGACTAAAATCCCAGAGTGTCTGCTTTGCTGGTTCATGTTCTTACTGAAAAGTTTTCCAGGAAGCTCCAAATTTTCAAAACTAAATCTTGTGTGTCCTCCACAGAAACCCTGAATGTCCCACAATGACCTCAATCCTTCTATGAAATTTAAATTGCTCATATTGTTTTCAGTCTATTGATTCTTATTGTTTTTTCTTGTTTGATTTATTATGTTGTTCAGACATTCGACTACTCTGAAAATGCTCAGTCTCCTAAAGCTTTAAGGACAATAGAACCCCTCTTCTCCTCTTCTCTTCCTCTCTACCACAAGCCTAGCATGATCTTACATGTGGCATGTTTCCAAATAGCCTGTTGGGTGACTTATTCTAATGAGCTATCTCCAAGTTGGTATAAACTATAACTTCATAATTCTGTTGTCTTAATCAATTTATAGGAACCAAATTTCTTGTGAAAGGAATGAGCTAGTATCTCAGAGGAAATAATTGCTTGACTGTGGGAAGCTAATGTGTGTGAAATTGATCAGGAGCTGAATTTTGATTTGAGACTTTTATAGTAAGAAGAGTTGGGTTTTTTGTATTTTTTTTTAAATAAAGGAGATATTGAAGCCTAGAGCTGTACTGGGTACACTATTATATGAACAAAATAAAAGTCTATATACATTTGAGCAAATGTATTCTCAGAAGCACAACTTGAAGTCGAACCTGAAATTAGTCATATTCCCTTTGTATTTACTTTTTTCACATAGAATACAAAAAAGAAATGTGCATGATTAAAATTAATTCAGCTTTCCTCCCTTCTTCAGGCGTGGGAGTGCATTCGACATGATAACTCCAGGGAAAAAGAAGGGATGAAAGTTTTTTCTGCCTTCTCTGTAAGCCTTGCTTTCAAGTCACTTGTACGCTGGGTTCACCAAGAGACTGTCCACTTGGGAGAGCCGGGTCTGACTTGCTTTGTCCAGGGCAGCATTGTTTCTGGATGATCCGATCTTGTTGTCTTTGACTTCCTTTATGTGGGCATTCCAGGCAGTAATGTTCTCGATAGATAAACAGTGAAGCAAACTTCAGAGTAACTTCATAGAGTCACTCCATAGACACGTGGAGAAGTAGCTCGGACACTCACTATTCGTCCATTCCAACCCCACCATGTTTGCCCTGGGTTCACACAAGACCAGGCAGTGTCTACCTACCTGCTTCCTTCCATTGTACATCCCCTGCACCCACAGCATGCATGTTTCAGTGATGGTGGGAAAAACAGTCAGTAAATGTTCTGCTTTTCTCCATATTCTTCATAATGCAATGTTATGTAGGAAAATGGAAAATCTGGATCATGTGGGTATATTCATTAGCAGGTAAGTGTCCAACCTTTCCTATCCCCAAAGTTACTAGATCCTGTTTCTTGCAGGATAATCAGTGCCATAGGCATACATGGCAAATGATTTATTCGTAGAGTGATTGATGAGGAAAACAAAGAGCTTAGTATGAGAAATATTTCCCAAATGAAAGAAAAAGCAAGTGCTCTATATGCAGTACTTCACTGCCTGGAGCAGCTCTGGTACACACAGTGCAATTGGTTACATATAACAGCCAGCGGCATCGCTGTTGAAGAAAGGAGGTCTGTGAACTGTGTTCCTGTGGACGTGTGCCTACCCAGCAGTGTCGCGTTGCTGGAGTCGTTGTGCAAGTGAGTGGGTGCAGGTGGGTGTGTGTGCACACTTGAGAAGAACCTTTAATCTTTAACCAAGTTAAACCTCAAACTTCAATAATTCTCTTTCTGATTGAAGGTTATCATGTTTCCATTTACCACCTTTGAATGATTTAGAACAGAGAAGACCAAGACAGGAAGATCATGTGACATTGAGTCAGAATTGTAGCTCATCCAGATCTTGTATAAAGCATTGGTTTCCATCATTCCCTATTTCAAACATTGAAGCATTTACTATTAAGCAAGAAAAAATGATCATTTCTAACTTTTCTAATTCCCCTTTTTTACTCTTAATTCAATCATGACAAAGAATATGGAGAATTGGGGAGAAGAAATCTTGAGGGGCAGGTCTGCTAAAGCAGTGGTTCTCCAAGGGCTGGCTTTGAACCCTGTGGCATGTTTAGTGACATCTGGAGACATCTTTGGTTGTTACTGCTGGGGCTGGAGGCCTGCAAGTATCCCAGAAACACAGACAGTAATCTCACCCCTACCTAACCATCAACAAAGATTTATTTTGCACCAATTATCAGTAGTGCTGAAGCTGATCTGAGGGAGGGACACTAATCTGAGGGACTCCCCTGTTAGACTCCAAAAGCTGAGCACCCTGTAAAGAGAAGGTAGCCTACCCACCCATACTTCTTCCATGCTAACTCACAAGTCAACGAGTTTAACAAGCTGTTTCCTGAGGTCTCATTTAGGTCCATTAAGGGATTTCATTTCTTTAGCACTTGGCTCTATGTTATTATAGTTTCTTCTTTTCCCTGCCAGCATTTGTATTTGGAAATCCCAGATTTCTCGTGTGTTTTTATTGTAGAATCTTCACCCTTCAAAATGACAAAAACACTCTGTGGATTCTTCTTTAATATGTTCACAACTCAGCACACCATGAGCTAGTCCTTGCACTACATGTATGCATTATTTTAATTCATAATTGTTGGGATTTTTTTCTACAAACTCCAAACTCTATTTTTCTAAATACTGACTTCTATACCTCACTTCACTATAATCCTTTCATTTTCATCAACAAGAGGCAGAAACAAATGTGTCTCTGTGTGCCCTTGGCACAAACAGTCATCAAAAGGGTCCAATATTTCATTGTCGTTTTACTATGTACCACTCCTGAGACGCCACTCATCCTTTCCTGTGGATGCCCAACAGAGGCCTTCTCCTACCTTTGCTTCCCTTTACTACCCTGTTAGGAGAGTCATAAGATAGAGGGAGAAAAATCATCCTCCCTGACCATCCTCCCACCTGGGTGATTTGTGATTCCAGGGCAGATTGTAGGCCACACGCACATCATACACAAACAGACAGACATTCACACACACAGACACATGGAGACATTTAAACACATTCCTTCCTTTTCTCAGTCATCTTCATAACATGATGAGTACCAAATATGTCAAGAATTAAGGATTGTGCCCTCATTGTACTAAATAAATATATAAAATATACACAGATCACAATAAAAGCCACAAAGGTCTTTATTTATGAATAAATGGCTAAATGGTATTGTGAACTTGAACGCAAGTGTATGATGTACATTACCATGTATAATTCAAATGTGGTAAAGGGAGACACATAATCCTTAATTAGAAACAGAATTATTGTATTTTAAGGGTTTTACTTTGTTCAAGGGTAAAGGTTCTTTTTACATGTGCACCCACACCCACATGCACTCACACACTCGCACGATACCATTTAGCCAGGTAACTATGTGATAAGCAGCAGTGGACATTAACTATGATCAAGCCAGGAGAGGACAAATCTATTAGAGGCCGTATAACTTGAAAGCATTGGACTATTAAAGGCATGTAGAAATGGACAAGAGTGAAGACATTAGTTTTTAGAGGAAGAGAGAAACCAGAAGGTGTAATAAACCATGGTAAGAAGTTAGGATTGGAAATCATTGAACAATTTCTTCTCAAGGAAGTGACATGATGTAATTTTTCAATGATCTTTCTGCTTTCTGTGTAGATAATAGGACAGACAGTTGGATGGATGAATGGATGGATGGATGGATGGATGGATGGATGGATGGATAGTTGGATGGTTGGATGGATGGATGGATGGATGGTTGAATGGATGGATAGTTGGATGGATGGATAGATGGATGGATGGATGGATGGATGTACAGACGGTGCTTAGATTGATGGATAGGAGAGAGAATAGATTATAGAATGGGATTAAAGAGACAAGAATAGGGAAAAGACAATGAGACAGAGACTACCTACATGGTTCAGCTGTGTGTAAAGGTAGTTTTGACTACACTGATAACTCTGGAGATGAAGAGAAGATGTATTCGTTGAAAAAAAAAAACATTTAAAAGGTAGAACCGTCACCACTTGGCAATAGATATGTGAAGTGTGAAATAAAAGTAGGAATCAGGACTGACATGCAAACTCCTCCCACCATTAGCTGAGTAGAGAGTAAGCCATCAGCTGATGTGGAAACAAATGAGAAGAGTTGTTTGAAAAGTCCACTACTATTTTGAACAGGTTACATTTTAGACGCCTCTTCTATGTTCATGTGACAAGTTATCATTTAGGGATGTGAGTCTAGAGCTCAGAAGAGTCAGGGCCAGAGTCACTGGGGTGTTACCAGCATGTGTATGGGACTGAAATCACAGAACTAGATTAGTGAGTAACAGCAGAGAGACAGGAAGAAACCAAGTCTCCAGTAACTTCCTCTTTCAAAATTTGGAAATAGGAAGAAAACCAACAAGGATATAAAGAATGGGTAATTAAGCAAGAAGAGATTATGCTGTCCTGGAAGTCACAGCAGGGTAGTTCCTCAAGAACATAGCTCAACTATTATTAAATAGAAAAGCATAATGTCCAGGTGCATGGCAGAAGTGTGTGTGGTGTGAGAATTATACCCCAACAGAAAAGACAGGCACCATTTCCACTGAATGGAGAAGACCTAGGCTGATGCTATTCAAAAACTGGGAAGTATTGCTCTGTATCTATAGCTGTCAATGGTGAGGCCCTTTCTACCCCAAGCCAATCTCCCCACTCCCTATGAGATGTCACAGTAAGTGTACTCAAAGGGTGAAACTCAGAAATGAGAAAAAGTAGGTGAGTCATCAGAGAGACAGTGTCATAAGGAAATGAATAGGAACTATTTGGAATGACTATTGATGGAGATGAGAGGGAAAGGTGGAACCTTCCAGAACACAGAAGGAACTGCAAAGAAATGCAGCATCAGCCCACATAGCTCCTTTTTTTTTTTCCATGAAAACCAACAAATGGAAAATCCAGAGCTAACATGTAACAAGAGCCAGTCCTTGAGACGTATTATGTTCTTGATATGCTTTACTTCATATGATTGTCACAACAAATGCTGAAATATGAACATTCATGCTTTCGTAAAGAGGAAGCTGATGTTTTTTAGGGTACAAAATCCTTTAAGTTCTGCAGTGGCACAGGAGGTTCTTGAGATAAAGTGGGCTCTCTTCCTAAATCCACACTAGAAGAAAACAATAAAGATATAACAAATGTTTCAAAAGCTAGAAAAAATGTTAGGATATCAAGGAAAACCAAGGATAAATATGAGAACCACTGCATGAGTGTGAGCATAGGTGATCCTTTGTGAGAACCAGAAATAGAGACAATGATATTAAAGCCACAGATACCTAGAGCACAAGGAGTTGAAATATAAATGCCCAAATAGAACCAAGTACAAGCTGTACTCTTTCCAACCAGTGCCTTGAAATCACTTCTCTCACAGATGACAACTCAGATACTTACATCTTGTCTGTTCATTTCAGGCAAAAGTCTCCTCTAGTGGCCTGAGCTTAGGGTTTCGTGTTTTACTTCATGTTCGCTTGGGTTTTGAAGATCGCCGTTTTGTTTCTTTGCCAACAATTTTATGGAAAATGTTTTCTGAAGGGCAAAAATGGAACAAATGAACAAAAAATTTGCACCCACAAAACACAACTTTGATCCAGCCTGTGTTTGGCAGTCTGTCTTGTTTACTAATCCAAGAGATGATGGTTCCTTTTAGGGCTTTTTGAGCAGCTTGTCCCAGGGTTTCCCCAGCTGCCAAGCAGGCTCCACCAGAGCCCAGAGCAGCCAGGGCAGCTGGGTCCATCTTGGCTCTCAGGCACTAACTGGGAAGTGAGCTCTCCTTGGAAACCTTCCTCGTTAATTTTGAACTCTGGGTGTACTTACACATCCATATTCCCTTCTCCTGATGCAGCAATCGAAAAGCTGTGCTGCCCTGGACTTTGCCACTGGGAAATGGTAAGAATCAGCATATCTTGTGCCCCCAAATCTGTGTCTTGCATTACGATCAGTCACCGTGCCACATGATACCCAGCATAATAAGCTATTACCAGCAAAGGTAACGACACCTACACAGGAGATGGAGTCTGCTTCAGGAGAGGACATATTAATCTAGTCACAGTCAAACAGCTCTAAAACAGAAGAAAAGCACCTAACTATTCACTGTTCTTTTTCCTTCTGCCTTCTACTCACTTAAATAATTAAAACATATTGCACAATTAAAAGAGAAGCAATAGGTTGTCCTGCCTAAAAAAGGATTCATGGGTACAGTTGTTCCTTTGTGAAGTTAGGCAGAGAAAAAACTGAGAGATAAACAGATAAAATAATAATAAAGCCACATGTATTTATTGTAATGCTATTGAATAAAAAAAGTGACCAACTTGAGTATGAATCCTAAATGCCTATGTTCAAATCTAACTTACAATTAAATTTATCAGCTACTCACTGTCTGTCAAATGGGATGATGGTCAGGCTACCTCTTAGGCTCCCCACGAGAACTGAGTGTGAGATGATTACAAGGGTAAATGGCTCTTAGAAATATCAGGTTGTCCCAAGCTATTATCATGTTATTGTTACTGATATTGGTAGTATGGAAACAAGGAGAACAGAATCCATAACTCAAGAAATTTACAATGTGGTTGAAGAGATAAGCGAGGGAACATTGAACTTATATGAGTTCTGAAACATGATTACATTTAATAGTTAAATAGCAGATTTGTAATCTTTTTTCTTTTTTATTTGTTCTTTTTAGGTATGACAGTAGAGTGTATTTTGACATATTATACATACATGCAATATAACTTCCCAACTTGTGGTTGTGTATGATGTGGAATTACACTGTGTATTCATATGTGAATATAGGAAATTATGTCTGATGCATTCTATTGTCCTTCCTATTCCAATCCCCTTCTTTTCCCTTCATTCCCCTTTGTCTAATCCAATGAATTTCTAGTCTTCCCTTCCCCACTTCTTATTATGTATTAGCATCTGCATATCAGAGAGAACATTCACCCTTTGGTTTTGGGGGATTGCTTTATTTCATTTAGCATGATGGACTCCAGTTCCATGCATTTACTGGCAAATGCCATAATTTCATTTTTCTTTATGACTGAGTAATAATCCATTGTGTACATATGCCACATTTTCTTTATCCATTCATTTATTGAAGGGTACTTAGGTTGATTCCATAGCTTAGCTACTGTGAACTGAGCAACTATAAACATTGATGTGGCTGCATCACTGTAGTATGCTGATTTTAAGTCCTATGGGTATAAACCAAGGGTGGGATAGCTGGGTCAAATGGTGGGTCCATTCCACGTCTTCTGAGGAATCTCCATACTGTTTTCCAGAGTGGTTGCACCAATTTGCAGTCCCACCAACAATGTATGAGTTAACCTTTTTCCCCACATCCTCACCAACATTTATTGTTACTTTTAATCTTGATAATTGCCATTCGGAAGAGATGAAATCGGTGTAATTTTATTTGAATTTCTCTAATTCCTAGAGATGTTGAACATTTTTTTCATGTAATTGTTGATTAATCATAATTCTTCATCTGGGAAGTGCCTGTTCAGTTCCTTTACCCATTTATTGATTGGGTTATTTCTTTTAGGTGTTAACTTTTTAAAATTTATTTGTTTATCCTAGAGATTAATGCCCTCTCTGAGGTACAGGTGGCAACGATTTTCTCTCTTCACGTTATTATTTCCTTTTCTGTGAAGAAACTTCTTTGTTTGACTCCATTCCATCTATTGATTCTTGGTTTTACTTCTTGCACTTTAGGAGTCTTGTTAAGCAAGTCAGGTCCTAAGCTGACATGATGAAGATGGGCCTACTTTTTCTTCTAATAGACACATGGTCTCTGGTCTAATCCCTAGATCCTTGATTCACTCTGAGTTGAGTTTTATGTAGGGTGATAGATAGGAGTCCAATTTCATTTTGTTACGTGTGGATTTCCAATTTTCCCAGCACCATTTGTTGAAGAGGTTATCTTTCCTCCAATGAATGTTTTTGGCCCCTTTGTCTAGTATGAGATAACTGTGTTTATGTGGGTTTGTCTCTTTGTCTTCGATTCTGTACCATTGGTCTACGTGTCTATTTTTGTGCCAATACCATGCTATTTTTGTTACTCTAACTCTGTAGTATAATTTAAAAGCCAGTATTGTGATACCTCCTGCTTCATTTTTCTTGCTAAGGATTGCTTTGGCTATTCTGGGTCTCTTATTTTTCCAAATGAATTTCATGATTGCTTTTTCTGTTTCCATGAATAATGACATTGGAATCTTAATAGAACTTGCATGAAATCTGTATAATACTTTTGGTAGTATGGTCATTTTGACAGTATTAATTCTGTCTATCCAAGTACAGGGGTGATCTTTCCATCCTCTAAGGTTTTCTTCAATTTCTTTATGTTCTGTAGTTTTCATTATAGAGGTCTTTCATTTCTTTTGCTAAATTGATCCCCAAATATTTTATTTTCTTTGATGCTATTGTGAATGGGATAGTTCTAGTTTCTCTTTCAGTTGATTCATCACTGATGTATAGGAATGCAATTGATTTATGGGTATTACTTTCATATCTTGCTCCATTTTGGATTCATGTATGAGTTGAAAAAGTTTTCTGGTGAGGTTTCTTATGACTTTTAGATATAGAATCATGTCAAATAGGATAAATAGGAATAGTTTGAGTTCTTCTTTTCCTATTTGCATCTCTTCAATTTCTTTCTTCTTTTTAATTGCTCTGGGTAGAATTTGAAGGACGATGTTGAATGAAGTTGTTAAAGAGGACATCCCTCTCTCATTCTAGTTTTTAGAGGGAATGCTTTCAATTTTTCTCCATTTAAATGATGTTGGCCTTGGGTTTAACATATATAGTGTTCACAATGTTGAAGTATGTTCCTGCTATCCCTAGTTTTTCTAGTGTCTTGAAAATGAATGGATGCTGTATTTTGTCAAATGCTTTTTCTGCATCTATTGAGATAATCAATTTTTTTCTTGTCTTTTAAATCTATTGATGTGATAAATTATGTTTATTGATCTCTGTACATTGAACTAATCTTGCATTCCTGGGATGAACCCATGCCACTTGACGATGGTGCACTATCTTAATATGTTTTTGTATGCAATTTGCCAATATTTTTTAAGAAATTTTTTATCTATTTTCATGAGGAATATTGGTCTAAAGGTTTTTTTCTTTATCTTTGTCTGGTTTTAGTATCAGTGTGAGAATAGCTTCATTAAATGAGTTTGGAAAGGTTCCCTCCTTTTCTATTACATGGAATAATTTGTGGAAGATTAGTGTTAGTTCTTCTTTGAAGGTTTGGTAGAACTCTATTGAGAATCTCTCTGGTCCTGGGATTTTTTTGTTGGTAGGCTTTTGATGTTGTCCTCAATTTCATTGCTTGAAATTGATCTGCTTAAATTGTCTATATCCTCCTGATTCAATTTGGGTAGGTCACATGTTTCTAGAAGTTTGTTGATGTCTTCAAGATTTTCTATTTTATTAGGGTATAAATTTTCACAATAATTCTGATTATCATCTGCATTTCTGTTTTGTTCGTTGTGATATTTCCTTTTTCATCATGGATTTTATAAATTTGAATTCTCTCTTTCTCTTCATTAGCTTGGCTAAGATTTTACCAATTTTATTTATTTTCTCAAAGAACCAAACTTTAGTTTTATTGAATTTTTGAGTTGTTATTTTGTTTCAATTTTATTGATTTCAGTTCTGATTTTAATTATTTCCTACCTTCTACTGCTTTTGGTGCTGATTTGTTCTTCTTTTTCTAGGGTTTTGAGATGTAATGTTTTATTATTTTTGGTGCCTTTCTATTCTTCTGATGAATGAGCTTCAGTGCAATGAACTTTACTTTTAGAACTGCTGTCATAGTGTCCCAAAATTTTGATATTTATCTCATTTATATCTAAGTATTTTTTATTCACCCCTGATTGCTCATGCTATCCATTGGTCATTCAGTAGTGTATTATTTAGTCCCCGCATGTTGGGTTGTTTTTATTTTTTATTTTATCAGTGATTTCTAATTTCATTTCATTATGATCTGATAAAAATGAAATGTATTATCTCTATTTTTTTGTATTTGCTAGGAGTTGCTGTATCTATTTTAGAGAAAGATCCATGTGCTGCTGAGAAGAAAGTATATTCAGTCATTGATGGATTAAATATTCTATATCTCTTTCTTAAGTCTAAATTACTAATTGCATTTTTTAGTTCTAAAGTTTCTTAGTTTAGTTTTTGCTTGGAAGATCTATCCAGTGATGAGAAAGGCATGTTAATGTCACCCAGTATTACTGTGTTGTGGTCTACATAATTTATGAAATTGAGTTTGTTTAATGTATCTAGATGCTCAATTGTTTAGGGCATAAACATTTCTAATTGATAGCTTATTGATGTATAATTTCCATAAGCAGTATGAAATGTCTTTCTTTGTGTCTTCTGATTAACTTTGGCTTGAAGTCCACTTTATCTGATATGAGGATAGAAATCCCTGCTTGTGTACAAGATACATGTGAATAATATGTTTTTCCCATCCTTTTACTTTCAATGTGTGAATGTTTTTGCCTATGAAGTGAGTCTCTTGGTGGCAGCACATTACTTTTTATTCTAGACTTTTTATTCTAATCTGCCAGTCAATGTCTTTTGATTGATGAGTTTAGGCCATTTACATTGAATGTTATTGTCAAGAAATTATTTTTATTTCCTGTAATTTTAATTTATTTCTGGTTTTTGATTTAAATTAGTTTCTCCTTTGATTGACTGTTCTTCTAGTGTAGTTACTCCCTTTGCTGGTTTTCAATTTTTCATTTCTTCTTCTTGAAATATTTTATTGAGTATGTTTTGTAGTGTAGGCTATCTGGCTGTGAATTCCTATACATTTGTTTATCATGGAATTTTTAAAATTTCATCTTCAAATCTGAAACTTAGTTTTGCTGGGTATAGCATTCTTGGTTGGCATCCATTTTCTTTTTTTATTTTTATAGACTACATTTTGATTCATTGTACACAAATGGGGTACAATTTTTTGTTTCTATGGTTGTATACAATGTAGATTCATACCATTCATGTAATCATGCATGTACATAGGGTAATGATATCTGTCTCATTCCACCATCTTTCATACCCCCATTCCTCCCTCTCATTTCCCTCTATGTAATATGAAGGCATCCACTTTCTTTCAGAGCTTGGTATATATTATTCTAAGACCTCCTAGTTTTGAGGGGTTGGGTAGAGCAATCAGCTGAAATCTGTATTTGTTTCCTCCTAAAGTGAGCTGTCATTTTCTCTAACAGCCATTAAAACTCTTTTCTTATTCTGTATGTAAGGTATTTTCATAATGATGTGTTCTGGTGTGAGTCTGTTGTAATTTTATACATTTGAGGTCCTGTTAGCTTCATGTATTCAATATTCTATTTTATTCTTTAGGTTTGGGGAATTTTCTGAATTATTTCATTGCAAATATTGTGTATTCCTTTGGTTTGCACCTCTGAAACTACATCTATCCCAATAAATGTTAAATTGGTAATTTCAAGTCATCACATATTTCTTGGAAGTTTCTTCATGGTCTCTTAACATTGCTTCTCCATGGTCATCATTATTTTCAAGATTATATGTTTTGTCTTCATTGACTGAAACTGTCTTCCAAGTGGTCAAGTCTGTTGGTGATGCTTTCCATTGAATTTTTAATTTGCTTTATTGATTCCTTCATTTTTAGTTTTTTGCTTGATTTTTTTTCAGAACTTTTTTCTCTTTATTGAAGTGATCTTTCAAATACTTCCTGTATTTTCTCTCTGATTTCACTCCTTACATTGTCCTTTGTCGCACAGATCAGTTTAATTATGTATATTCTAAACTCCTCTGACATTTCTTGAACTGTGGTGTTTACAGATTCTGTTATTAGGGTATCTTGGTTAATTTGGGGCCATTTGTTCCCTTGTTTTTTCATGTTCTGTGTGTGTCTACCCATATAACAATATAAACCTGAGGCAGTAGATTTTCTACTCTGTGGACTCACAGTGTCTCCGAAGGTTTCTAGCACCTCACTTTTTAGGGGGAGACAGATAATAGCAACAGCCTATGCAAACAATATACAGCATTAAACCAAATTGTTCCTGCTATGATGTCTACAACATTAACTGTCACAATAAACAGAAATAATATGATCACTTATTGCCTACAATAAAAACAGTAAGTTTGCAAAAGAGTTTATAATTTAGAATGGTGGAGAGGGGAGAAGAGAAGTGATGTAGGAGGTGATGATTATCACTAGGAGGAGGAGAAAAGATAGAAGTAAAAAATTAAAGCAAAAGTGACAGAGAGAATGATAGAGATTGGCTGTCAGTGGAAGAAAAGTGAGAAAGAATGAAGGGAAATATGTTGAGAGATATATAAAGTAAAAATTTAAAAAATAAAAAATGAAAGAATACAAAACAAAACTGAAATATACTCTCAAATATTCTAACCACCAAATACAGATCTGTGGAAAATAACTGGCTTCAGAAATGCTAGAACTGAGAAAAATATGAATATGTATAAATGTCCATGAACCATTAAGGTCACAACTAAACAGAGAAAATAAATAATAGTTTAAAAAATGAAAAGGAAGGTCTCTATGAAAAAGTAAAGAATTGTTTCACTTGGAGTTCAAAAGATTCGAGCTTCCCTTCTCAACAGGGTTAGGTGGGGTAGTCTGGAGTGTGATGCTTGCTCCATCCTCAGGGTAGGACTGCTGGAGTAAGAGAGTTAATGCCATAGGCAGAACTCCTAGAGGTGGGAATTAGGTTTAGTTAGGCTCTGGGGCTCTTTGATCAATGCCAGTTGGTCTGGAGATTCTAAATCAGTGCATGTCCACACTCCAGCAGTTGCCAGTTCATTCTGGAAGACTGGCCCCCAGGATTTTCCCCTGGGTTCCACTCATGTGGTTGAGGAGCCAATTCTTAGTCCACCACCTCACCTGTGGACCGCACATTTTCTGCTCTCAGGTTCAGTCTCCAAACTTGATTTCTCTCGCCCCCTCTGCCCTTTTAAGTTCCCAGCCAGGCTGGTCTCCCCCAACTGGTCCTGCAGGCAGCTGGATTGGCAGGGGAGGGGGAGAGCTGGGTGGGTTTCTCCTTGTTTGATCTTCTCCTGGTCACACAGGTGTACTCTATGTCAAGCGGTGTGGGTTTGCCAGGCATCTATTTCAGGCCAAACTCAGGCTTGCCAAGAATCAGCTCCCCCAGCTGCCTGCCCCCATGGGGGGGGCTCCAGAATGGTTCCTTCCTCTGTCTTGTACACACAGTCAGGAGACATGTGGCTTCTTTCCCACACAACGATATTGTTCAGCACACCTTTCAGTTTAGTTGGGTGTGTCTTTGATCTCAAAACTCTCTCTACCCAGACATGGCCAAGGCCTCTAAAAATGCAGGTTCCTTTAATTCCCCTATCCCTCCACTTGCTTATAGAGGGACTGCTTTGGCTAGTGCCTTGAGCCATGGCAGTAGTTTTAGCTGCTGGGAATTTCATCCTTATTTTATCTTATCCAACCTCCTGAATTCCCAATCTGCTTCGAATGTCCAGCATTAAATTCCAGGAAAGTCCCTCCCTGCCCCTCTCTCCCCAATTTTTACCCACCTTGCTTAGAAGCTTCCTATCTGCTTTCTTAGTTTCATGCCACAGAGCAACCAGGAAAGCTACCTTCTCTCTTCAACCATCTTGAAAACCCCAGATTTATGATCTTGAACTAGATAAATATGTACATGGATATTGTGCTTACGTTGTACTTGAGGTTATACAAAATTAGAACCAAAAGAAACATTATAAATCAATTACTTCATTGTTACATTAAAAATGAGAATAAGGAGGCTCAGATATTAAGAGATATGCTCAGTGATACACAGCTATGTACCAATATTATCCAGAGCAGAGTAAGTCATCTGATGTTCTTTCTCAGGGTCTTTCCATTAATCCAGGATGGCTTTCAAAATTGAGAATAAAGAGATAATTTCAAAAGATCAGGGAAAAGCATATCCAACATGTAAGATTAGTCTAGAGCATTGGAGAACTTTATAATTCTCCAATTATAGGAAGGAAGGAAAGATTTTTAGGAAGCAAAAGCATGAAGATGTATATACTAGTGACTGTTCCATAGAAGACTGGGAATCTATTGAGGGAAACAATTTTTCAGGGAGTACTGAGTGCTTATATAAGTTCTTATAATCATTTCACACACAAAAAAAGTTTGAACATTTACTCTGTAATGAGTGTATTAGTCCATTTTCTAATTCTATATAACAAAATATTTGATGGTCAGTGTTTTATAAGGAAATAGGTTTCCAAGATTGCTTGGTCTCATCTGTTCAGCCACTGGCAGTAGCATCATGGTGGTTGGCCTCATGGTGGGACTGCATGGAAGAGGGAGGTACTACATGGAAAGGAAGGAAGCAGGAAGATGGGAGGGTCTGGCTCTTCTATAGCAACACCTCTCACAGGAATACACTGGGGTTCCATGAGAGCCACACTAGTCCCTAGTGATGAAACACCCCAACTGGCCCCACCTTCCAAAATTCCCCTTTGTTTAATTCCACCACAGTGGGGAGAAAGCTTTTAATATGTGAACCCTTGGGAGAAAAAACAAATTCAAACCTCAGCACCAGACTTACTGTTTCCTAGGCATCTGGTAGAATAACAGAGATGCCTGATGCACAGAGCTTAAATCTCAGTGGTACTAAATAAAGCATATAGTAATGTATTGCATGATGGAAGATGATAAGTAAACAGTGCTTGGGCAAAGGAAGGCGACGGACAGCACAAGGAAGAGCTGGCACTTCTTGGTGTAAAATGTGGGTCTCAGAGCAGGGGTGATATGAGGACTTCAAACCCGTGAGGGAGTTAGCCAAGTGCAGTCTGAGGAAAGAGCATAGGCAGAGGAAGAAGTCAAAGCTGAGACCCAAGGTAGGAGCACCACAAAGCCAGTGTTTCCAGGAAAAGATGGAACAAGGGGAGAAGGAAGGTGGGGTCAATGGACCAGCACAGGTGGGGCCCAGAGCTGCCCTCTGTCGGCCTTTCCCTCTGAGTGAAATTGGGGGCATGTGAGGCATCTTGAGCGGCGGGGGACACCATGTGCTTCACATTTTAAAGGTCATTCTGGCTTCTGTTGAAAAGTCGATTTTAGTATAGAAATTGAGAAAATTATTAAAGCAAGAGCTGATTGTGCGGTAGTAGATGTGTTTGAGTGTTGAGAAGTAGTTGGACTCTGGATATATTTTGAAGTCAATTTCCTGAATGACTGGATTGCTGAGAGAAAGAGAGGAGGCAAGGATGCTCTTCTAAGGAAGTGGGTGTTCACGAAGTAAATGGCATCAAGGGGAAGGTGTGATACCTCTGAGAGGCCAGAGCAGACAGGACTGAGAACCATCACCGTCTATAACAGCATCCACAGCGACCCTGGTCAGGAAAGGCCCTTCCTGAGACATGGTAGAGGAGACCCCTGGATGAGGGGGTTTTAATTGGAAAAGGGGAAAAGCAGGATCAGAGGAATTGGAGTTGGAGCTATGACCATCCCAAGTGAGAAATTTTGCATAAAAGAAAATAGTAGCTGGAGGAGTCATTTGGGAGGAGAGAATTTTTTTCTGTCAGTTAAAAGAATGTTTTCTAGAGCAGTATGCATGCCCTAGTGTCTTGGGAGGCTGAGGCAGGAGGATCTCAAGTTCAAGGCCAGCCTAAGAAATTCAGTGAGGCCCTCAGGAACTTAGTGAGACCCTGTCTCAAAATAAAAAATATAAAGGTTTGGGGATATGGTTCAGTGGTAGAGTATCCCCAGGTTCAGTCCCCAGTACCAAGAAAGAAAAAGAATGTTTGTTTGACCAAGGAATTATCATTGGTTGAACAAAATTATAGACTACTTCCAACATCTTTTGGATTGGTTTAAAATAAATCTGTTTAAGGAAAGTATTCATTCTAACCTAGAATTTAAAAACATTTTAACTTAGTTGTATTGATTTATTTTATTAAAAGCAATTGTAGGTGCCCCCCATTCTGATAAAAGTATTGACTTTAAAATCATCTCCAGCTTATATTTGAATTATCAGTGCAGTCCAGGCCCTAAGGAAGGATCTATTCTTTCTGATTTCTCACAATCACTTCTGGTAAATTGAAATGAAAAGCATTGAAACCACCAATCTCTGAAATTTCTCTTGTTGCCAAGAGGTTTTTAAACTACTAATTAATGAAGGTTTTAACTATTTTAAGCATATATGTCTATGGTGTGCTGATCTGAAAAAAAGAAACCAAATCATATAGCTAGATTGTATCTTAGGTTAATTATACACTGTTATAAATAGTCAGGGTCCAGCCAGGAAAACAGAAATCTTCTGGTTATTTCAACAGACAGTATCCAATAGGGAGAAGTGGTGAATGGATACTGGCAGATTGAAAAGGCTAAAGAGGAACATGGAGGTTACATCGGTGCCGTGGTCTGATGACATGTTGAAACCCTCACCCTCAGGGTGGAGGACATGAGTTTCCAAGGGCAGAGTCGTTGGGGATGGGATCAGTGCCTTGTGGAGGAGAACTCAGAGGGATCCCCCACCCCTTCTGGGGTGTGGGGACCTAGCAAGAGACAGCCATCTGTGAGGAACTAAGTGGACCCTCACCAGGAAGGACCCTGCTGGCACCTGACCTTGGACTTTACAGCCTCCATAGCTATGAGGAATGTATTTCTGTTGTTTATAAGCCACCTGGTTTATAGCAGCCCAGATGGACTCAAACAACAGGTCTAGTAATTACTAGAGAACAAAAGAAAAAGCTTAAGTAATTAGATGAGAGAACTGTGGAGGTAAGACCCTGCAGAACTAGAATTCAGTCTTCTCCATAGGTTATATGAATGTCGATAAGGATTTAATTAAAAGAATGCATATTCAAAATTAAGGTTTTAATGCCCTGTATAAATGTGAGAATAACAATTGGTTAAAAAAAAATCATGGAGGCAATACCAGGTACAATGAAGCGTAACATATGATATGTGTTATGGCTGGAATATGAGCTGTCCCCCCAAATTCCTGCATTAATGCATGAGGTAAACTGACTAGGTTATGAGAGCTGTGACCTGATCATTGAATTAATCCATTTGATGGATTAATTATTTGAATGGACTGGTGGAAACTACAGGCAGGTGGGGCATGGTGGGAGGAATTTGGGTCACTGGGGGTGTGCCTTTGGGGTTTGTCCCTTGCACCTTGCTCCCTCCCTGCTTCCTGGCTACCAAGAGCTGAACAACTTTCCTCCGCCATGTCCTTTGGCCATGGTGGGCCCCCTCAGCTTGGTTCCAGAGCAATGGAGTCATCCA
This sequence comes from Glaucomys volans, assembly GCA_020662805.1. NCBI lineage: Eukaryota > Metazoa > Chordata > Mammalia > Rodentia > Sciuridae > Glaucomys > Glaucomys volans. Next base: position 652,282 of record JAJEJO010000665.1, read on the forward strand.
ACCATGGGCTGAACCTTAGAAACTGTAAGCTCAAAATAATCTTTTCCTCCTCTAAGTTGTTCTGGTTAGATTTTTTGGTCACAGTGTCAAAAATCTGACTAACACAATATAAGAATAACGTGCACATTCTGCTAGTGTCTTTTATGGTCTATATGTACGATAATACAGAACATGTTCTATGTAACTTTAAACATATATTGATGAGAGGGTGATGTTTCCCAATGTGTGCTGATGCATAAAGAAATCAGAATAGTGACCCCAAAGAGTGGGGATCAACCTCTGAGGGCAGGTGCCACCACAAGTGCTATTGTATCCCAGAGCACAGGAAAATTTGGAAATGCTACCAGTACAAAGGCTACCAGTACCAACTAGCAGGCACGTGAATTAGAGGGCCATTTTTGGCAACAGAGAAGATCAGGAAACCAGGTGGGAAAGAATAAGTCTGTTCGTTTTCCTCGTGCCTTACTGCCTTCTAGTTTTTGCATTGTACAGTCTAACCCAGGGACAGCTGGTAAAGGAGAAATGTAATTTTCAAAACCTTACACCAAGCATCACAACATACAGAAGGATGGGTTTTGCTGTTTGACTAAAATGGTCATGTATGTGCTTTGGTCTGTTGATGTGTAAAGCTCACATGGAGTTGCCACTTCTGTATCATCAGTTGATGAGCCCGGGATCACTTATGCAAACTCATCACCTTCCGGATCTGGGGGACACACTGAACCAACAACTAAATGCCCTGATCTCATGGCTGACATTTAAATAAGCCTCAGAGCTGCTTTCCTTTCTTCACTAAAGAAAAATCAATGCAAAGTTCTCACGTATTGAAACAGCCCTCACCCTCCTCTTCAGAATTCTCACCTGGCTTCCCCTGTGTGGCTGCATTGCTGCACCTGGATGCACCGGTGGGGAGCTTTTAACCCTTCAAAGTGCCTTCAGGGATGGGTCTCACCTGAGTCTGGGAAGGATCTTGAGGGACAAGAAGAGTTACAGCTCTTTTCGGGAGGGGAACACAGGATATATCAGGATTGTCAAGGCTATGGTAGAAGAGGCCTCTGTGCTGGAATCAGGTGACCTTTGCAGTCCAAACCTGGAAGCTGCAGTGGCGGGACTGACCATGCTGGTGGTCCCCCTCTTCCTGTACCACTGAGTGGGAACTGTACCAAAAGGGTATTGAAATAGAAAGTTACTGTGGCCTCCTCCTAGAGGAGACTGATTCTGCTTTCACAATAGCAAGGTTGTAACCAAATGTCACCTTTGTCACTGCCAGATCCTGTGCCCTCTATGGAGATCAAAGGAAAAGGGGAAAAACATTGTTTTGTTTTGTTTTTAAATCTCCATTCTTCCATTGAACTCAGAAAGCCTCCATCATGAACACATCTGCTTCACTCTCACCTGTTTCCAGGCCAGGCTTTGTAACATCTTGCTCAAGAAACGAAATGTGCTCAAGAAATTGTTAATAGGGCTGCCCTTCCTGTATGGCCCATTAGTATCATGTCCACTGTCTGAGAAAGCCCCTCGCAGGGCGGGGCTCCCAGGGTCCACTGCCCACAGGATGCCAACACCAGGAGCACCAGCAGCATTAGGAGCATTAGGAGCACCAGCAGCATTAGGAGTCGTTCTCTGCAAAGATGAATATTTCTGGGGGGAATTTCATGCTTTCTTCCCTGAGACCCAGTTTTGATGTGACTACTGTACAAAAAAAAATGAGGGTGTGGAGGAAGAGGCTACTGAAAAAGGAGGAGATGGCCTAACTCTGAACAGGCCCAGCTGCTGGAGAGAGTGAGGCCCAGGCCTCCCTGCACCCACCTGGGGCACGTGCTTCCTGAGCATGCTATTTTATTTAAGCCGACCTCCATCCTCTTACTGCACTGTTTGTTTCGTTGTTGATCTTTAATGACACATTTCTCCAATGTGCATTTGTTTCTTGATTATCTTTGCCACTAGCAGAAGTTCTTGGAAGTACAGTTCCCACATCCCTGGTTCCTTATTGTTTCCAAGAGCCATGCCCAGTGCCTGGAACAGATGTGCAGATGTGCATGCACCCTGCAGGTGGGTAGGTGGGTGAACAAATCCATAAATAGTACGAGGTAGGTTCGTATGCTTTTATTCCAACAAGATGGAAATGCATTATGCACATCAGGAAAGGCCTGATTAACTATTAAACTGTAATTCAATGTTTTGCATTTCATAGCGATGCTTTCATTATCAGTAATTTCATTAGTGGCACATAGTGGGACTTCATGTTGATTTTTGTTCCAAGGGCCTTATAACTTGGCATTAAATCAGCAATAACAAAAAAGTTTGCATGGCTTTTCTGATCTAAAAAATAATGAAAACACTGCAGCTAAATGACAATTTAATAATGCAAAGTTTCATTTGCAAATCTTTCATTTCTTTGTGTTCATACTAATGCTGTCTTCTCAGTTTCCCCAGTGATTTCTCATCTTTAGCTTTAAAATGGAAAAGTGATTAAACATGTCAAAACAAATAACTCTCCATTTTAGTTTTGCAAGTAAATTAAAATTTCATGGATCTTTTGAAAACAGTCATATGGACACATTTAATAATACCCACATCAGTGTCTAATGGAGCAAATTTGCACCAAGCTTCAAAGACCTCCAATACTTTTAGAAATACATTTTGAATGATAGCTGAAAAAAATTCAGTTCAGCTCATCACTAACATGCTATTGACGAGAGCAGTTGTTCAGTGACTCCATTCCCCACCATAAATTCCGTGCACAACAGGGACACGTCCTAAGTGTATTGATGAAAAGAAACTAGTTTTCACATTGCTAAGTTAAATCACATCTTGTTCTGCTGACCTGAGGTTCAGCACAATTAACCTGTTCGTTAGCTGTAAATAAGATGAGACATAAAGTGCTAGTTTAATGCAGAAATTAGTGCATCCAAAAAGAAAATGTAGGTGTGTATGTGTCTCAAGTGATTTTTCTTCAATATTCAAAAGCATTGGCAGTGCCTCAACCCACAGCGGGTGCTGAATGATGGAGTTTTCTGTCTCTATCACTCTCCCTTCCTATATGTGCCAGAATGAATTACGTCCCATTGAGCAGCTCCTGGAGGCCATGCACCAAAGAATGCACTTAGAAGATATAGAGAGGTATAAAACTGGCTCCCTAAGCAGAAAGAGTTTATTCTGTAAAGAAGGAAACAGATCGCAACAAAAAATTACAATGCAATGTAATAAATTCCATAAAAATGACATAAAAGTTGTTTTATGTATAAAGAAAAGAGTAACTTGCTTCCCAGAAGGTTCAGTGGTGGTTTGATGGAGGAAGTAACATTTGATCTGACACATAAAGCAAAGGTCAGGGCTCTGGATCTTAGTGAGGGGGTGTGATTCTAGCCTGGCACAAGGAACTGCGTCTACCAGGTACGAAATTGCACTGCCTTTGGCAACTTCAGGGGCATCTGGAGCGAGCGAGTCATAAGGAAGAGAAGCAAGAACTACTTAGCTAATTCAGGCTGGGAAGTCATGTGTGTCTTAGGAGATTTAGATTTTACTCTCTTGGTAGCTGTTAGACGGGTCTGGGTAATCGAATCATATGATCAACTTTGCATTTCAGAAATGTGATTTTTTGTGCAATGTTTAACTCCTGTCTTTAGTTTTTTAAAGTATCTGCATAGGAAATTAAGGTTCAAGTAAAATAAAACTAGGTAAATCAAGCATTTAGAATGTCAGCTACATGTATTTAGCCATGGTACTCAGATATTGCTTGTTTGGGGTGAAATCTTTTAAAATACGACCTTTTGTATTTAGACACACAATGAACTCTATTCACATTTCAATTTTGTTTGAACTTATTACTTTTCATATAAATATTTAAAAACAGAGAACATAGTAATTTCCATTTCTTTTCAGTCATAACAACATTTTCTGAAGACCAGAATCGGTGTCTGATCTACATGCAGATGTTTTCATACCTATAAATTTATGTGTGCAGTTTAACTGACCCAGGCAAAAATATAAACCACAATTAATTGTGCATCTAAGAAACTCTGACCGTTTTGAGTAACACTATAGTCCTGCTTCACGACTCAGAACACATGATGAGGGTGTACTACCACCACCTAAATGAACAGCTGTGCACATAGGAGCAGAAATCTTACTTAAGAAATGAGTATACTGTTATCTATCTATGAATCATACGTCTTTAGAGACATGATTCCAAGTTTCAAAGTTTTGGGGGGTTTTTTGGTGCATAACCTACAAAACAGAAGTGACGCAAAATTTCCAAAGGTTTTAGTTACCTGGCATTCAGTAGTTCAGAACGTATCATTTGTAAGACCCTAGAAACATAAAAGATTTGCTTGGATGAGTTTTAACATTATTTTTAGCTATCCAGCCACTGAAACACTGTGACTGACAAATTGTTCTGTCAATATCACAAGTAACTGCAAGCAAATATCACTGTTCCCTTAAACACTAGCATAAAAGCAGAAATGGTTTCAGGATACTTTCAAGTGATGTAAAAATAAATATTCACTATAGAGACTCAATATAAATAGTGTAGAATATTCAATATAGTTACCCTTATAAGTAAGATTAAAGAATGCTTATCAATTATTACATCCAGTCTACCTCTTTCATTTATATTCATTTTCATGTACTTAGGAACCAAATATTATTATTAAATTAGGGAAATGTGGAATAAAATGAACCAGTTGACCTTGGACTCAGAGGAGAAAAAGGTTGTCAGGGATTTATAAATGCAGAACTTTCACCCAAGATACAGACCACAGTGTGCAATGCTTCAGTTCCTGTCGAGATTTTATTTTTGATTATTATGCTTTAATTACAACCAACTACCTTTATTAGTTAAGCATATTTTTTAACATCAGCAGATTTATTGAACACAATAAGCTCATAAAAGGAAACAGATGTAAAACCCTAGAAGAGTTCCAAATTTAACAAACGAGATAAAAAATTGCAGCAGGATATAACTACTGTAATGTGTGTATGTCTTTAAAATGGCAGGTACATCTTCAGGGTGGAAGCTGTTTATTTTGTTTTTATTGTGGAGGAAGCAGCACGTAAGGTAAAAATGTTTAAAAGTAGCAGAATGGGAAGCAGGAAGGGTTGTGTCGTCAGGGGGACCAGAGTGCTCAGATGCACAGAGATGAAACCCGAGGTCAGGGAGAAGCAGCAAATCTGTCGGTAAGTAGAGAGCAGAGTGTGAAGAATTTTGCATGAGAAATATAAAGAAAGCACTGGAAAAGCCCTGAAGGATTTGTGGCAGTAATGCAGATTTCATTCATTTGATTCATTCATTCATGTTCCTCCTGGTAGTTTAATATGTGAGATAAGGACAAGTAAGCCTCTTCATGGGAAAGAGTCATACTCTTGATAATACAGTTTGGATGCCCTAACTTTTCAGCACATATATTCACGAGATAAATGTGTATTTTTGTGTATATATGAGGTATGTGTATTTGTTTATCACTGTAGGCTTGGAGTCAAGTTTACTGGCTGCGAAGTAGGAACTCAGTGTCAACCTGATGACTGTATTTGAAGATTCACTCAGCATTTTTCCCTAAGATGGATTTTTCTGAGTATCTTGGCACCATTTTTACTCCAAGCCTAGTTTAAAAGAAAAAGAGCTGACTCTGCCCTCCATACTTCCTCTCACAGCCCTGCCGGCATTACTCACTGGAGTCCCTGCCAACATCTTTACTAGGACCCCCGTTCTCAGTTTACAGAGGTTGTTTTGGCTTCATCCAAAATGGAATGTTTTCCTGTTAACCTATCTATTCTAGAATGCTCTTACTTACGCATGACTGTGCAGATTTTACCCCAGTGGAAACCCATGAGCTTTACTTAATGGGTCCCGGTTCCTTTTTTCTTCAAGAGAAACGCTTGTGCTCTATTTTGCATGAATTGTCTGTTTTGATTTTACTCTCCACTCCAGAAAAAAGACAGAAAACACAGGAAGTGTGAGTATTTTATCATAATATTCATCAGGGGCTTGAAGTGGCCCCTGATTTGCTATCAGAGGATATACTACGAATGGAATCATCATTCTTAAACAAATCAATAACAAAGACCAAAACCATTACCTTGTACCTAGAGAGTAAAAAGTGTCCTTGGTAATCCTGTGCCTGCTTTTTAGAAACTCACAAACCTTCCTTCTATCTCTCAGCAGTAAAGGCGTATCAATATTCTCCTCTGGGGCAGGTGGAAACACCCATTTATGGCTGGTCCACTGAACAGCCCATCTGTATTCTTATGCGGCTTAGTGTTTATGTGACTCCATACATCACTGCTTAATACTTAATCTTTAGATAATCTGCAGAACTCATTTAGTAAAAGAAAAAAGTATTCTGTCTTTTAACTATTACTATGAATAATGTTGTATAGTGCAAAGATAAGAAGAGAAAAAACCACTCTTTTCATAAGCTAATAGTTGTCCTTGCTTCTGATCTGTTAATAATTAGTCAATTCATCATCAAGGCAGAAGCAGCCCAGCATTTCTGCAGGGTCTGCACATGGGTGTAGACAGGTGTACACCTAAAAATGGGAAGTCCCTTCTACGAATGGATGGATGCTGGGAGTCTTTAGTTAACAACCGTTCTTTCATACAGAATTCCTGCCTTCTTTCCTTTTCTCTGTTTCAGTCCATCAGTCAGACCACAGCATGTGGGCTGGATACCATGTCAAATTTGGGAGGTGTTGTAATAGTTAACCACCACCCTCAAAGAATTTCTCGGTTTTAGCACGACTAAATGCACAAGTGTCTGTAATTTTGGCTAATGTGTCTCAGCTGGACGGAGGAAGCATGAAAACATGCCTGGCTTCTAGGAAAAGAAGAGCCACCCACTCTCTGGCACAAGCAGATATATTTAAAATGTTTCTCCAAAATCGTGTCACACACAAGAAGTGGCTTTGAACAACAGAAACTGGATTTTCTCACTCAGAGTCTTCATCTAGGGGATTAGGTTCCTGGGTACTCTATGTGTGTCCCATCCTGGCACCTGTGGCTTCCCCAGGCCAGCTCTTCTCAGGGTAACCTCCAGTGCAATAAGCCAAATCATTCAAGGACAAACCTTTGTCATGGAAACCAGTGAAACTAGAGTCAGGCTACAGAAGTGTCCCTTTCCCAGGTGTCACATTAGTGTGAACTAAGAGCTGCTGAGGAGTGTCTCCATGTAGCTGATGGTGTCAGAGCTGGAAGGGAGGGGACACGAGTCTCAGGTCATATACATCAAAGAGGAGTGGATGGCCAGGCTCAGCAAGAATAGAAACAAACCCACAGTATCTTAAATTATCTCTGTAGCATGTATGAGAAAAGACTTTGTACAAACAGGTAAAAATAATAACATAGCACCCATTATTAATAATTTAAAATATGCGACATCTTTTTAGTATGCTACTTTTTATTGTTTCAGTGAATTTATAATATTATGAGTACTTTAAAATAACTTATTATTATCTTTCAAATTACTCAACCAATTTTTCCTTTGAAACATTCTTTAACCTCCTGTCTCCTACGGTTGGGGAAGAACTACTACCTTACAAAAATTCCTTTTGTTGTCCTGGCATATAATTATCATCTTCTCATCTTGCCAGGGAATTTTTTACATGATTATCTCATTATTCAAAAAAAGCTCTAACTTTCTCTAGGGCAGGCAGTGTGGTGTCTAGGACAAAGCTTTGGAGTTAGGCTTTGGAGACACTTCTGAAAATAAATGCATCCAATATCAATGAAATGCATGAGCTTCTGGGATTTCTAAATTGGATGTCTTCCCTGGAAGATCGCAGTGAGCACCTCCTACCTCCCTTTTCCCATTTTCTATTCTTGAACAAAGTTGTTTTCACTTTTTCTCAGAGTCAGGCATTCGATTGTACAAGGTTGAATTTACAAAAAATAAGTTGCATTCTGAAACTCAAGATAAAGCCAAACACAAGGAGAAAATGGAAATCTGCTCTACTGTAAATCCCTCCACAACTAGAGAGATACATATTGACTTTTTTGGTAGCAGAGGTAGACGTGACAGGTGTTTATGCCTGAAATGTTCTACAAATAAATGGGAGGCTTTATTCTCAAGTGACCCTGGCATGCTCATGTGGAAAAAGCAAAAGAATAATTGAAAGACAGTTCCTCGGTTGCCATATTTTAGTGAGTTAAGATGGAAAGGGGGACTGTTTGCAACTATTTCTCTATTTTTTGTATTTTGAAAGCCAGGTGTAATAGCTGTCCTTGATTGCTAGAACTGAGTTTACGAACAGGATGCTGATTCACCATGAGGCAAGCCTACAGCCACCTCCAGGTGAATTGACCTGGTGTACAGTTGATGAATCAAGTCCTGCTACTCTGCAAAAGTCTGGATCAGAAGGCTTATGTGAAGTGTATGGCTCCCATTCAAGTGCGCTTTTATTTTATTTTTTAGAACTACCTACCAACATAGCAGTTAAATTTATTCTTAACGGTAAGAAGTAATGACATGTAAAGAGGAATACCATTTAAAGAAACATAACATTTTGGTCTAACAGATTTTTAGAAATGGAAATGAAATTTAAGGGTGCTTAGTTGACACTCTTCACTTTGCATATTAGAAACTTGAAATTCAGAAGGGTTAAGAGATGAGTTTCTCAGTTTAAACTTTACTCCCTTCCCCATGTTGTAGACTCTGACTTGACCTGTGTGGATCAGGCTGAGGAGACACCAGGGACCTGGCTGCACAGGCCCTCCCCTAGTTTAGCTGTTCCATGCTTCTGGATGGATCCTTGCTGCTGCTTAAGGACTTCACATCCATCCTAAGACTTGATAAGAAGATGTAGTATTTTGAGGATCATTTTGATTTCCTTCGATGAGAAAGTAATTTTCTTAAACTCCTAATCTCATTATCTGAGAACTTGCCAGAGAAAAAGTGAATCTTGCTAGACAGATACTTGTCGCTGCTCCAAGCAAACCAATTAAGTTGGCATCTCAACCTACACATTCCTGTGAGGCTCCTCAGGGGATCTTAATCTAGACTCCTGTTTATAAACCCCTGCTCCACTACAATGTCGTTTTTCAAAACTGAGGGGATTTGACAGTAAATAATTTGTCAAGTTTTTCAACAAACCCAGTAGTGTGGTTTTGTCATTCCATTTAGAATGCCCACCATTGTAAGACTGTTTTATTCGTTTCACTTTCTTTCTTGCTTACTTTCATTTGCTTTTTCCCTCTGGCAAATACTAACTGGAATCTGACATTTCCTTTTCTCAAATAATTTCTTCCATACAACTTTGACTTTCACATTGACAGTCAACATCATTAACTGTTGTTAGCCCCATCTCTCTTACACTTTCACTTCCTTTTTTTGGTCAGGATTCCCAGAAAGACAACAGAATCCTCCACCTCCAATATTAAATCAAAACTTTTGATGACAAAGTTGATTTTTCTCTGTCATTTGTAATCACTCTTAGTTTCCTGATTAGATGACACAATTATAAAACTGACTATAAACCCAAAATATATGTGTAATACTAGATTTTAAAACGTTTCAAGTAACACCTGCATATAATGTCAAACATAGACATTAAAAATTATCCATAGGAGTTAATGATGGTATTTTAAGATCTCTGTATAACAGACATTTTCAAATGGAGTAGTTGCTATAAATATGGGTTTTTCTTTAATTAATTCAGACATGAGGAAAGTTACTAATTGCCTAATTTTTCCTTAAATTCCCTTTGGCATATATGTATTTATAATCTTCATAATATTCCTATATGGTAAAGGTTATGTAGTAGTTGCATATAAATATGGGTTTTTCTCTAATTAATTCAGACATGAGGAAAGTTACTAATTGCCTAATTTTTCCTTAAATTCCCTTTGGCATATATGTATTGGTAATATTCATAATATTCCTATATGGTAAAGGTTATGTTTGATTTGAGTTCATTTCTAAACTGCCTGAGCAGTTTATGCTCTACTGAAAAAGAACAAAGTACCTGTGAAGTCTTGAAAGATTTAAATATCAGAGATATTTAGAGTTACATTTCCATTATAATGCAGTTCTTTTTTCATTGCTAAAATTGGAAAAATGAAAATTTTACATGTTCTGAATTGAAAGCTATGTTTTAGAAATGAGTATATCTTCCCTGTTATTGAGAAAATAATTTTAATGCATTTGACATTTTTTTCAACCGACTATTACAAATAAGTTATGTTAGAAATTTAGTTGATTTCCTTTCCTAAAGCTCTTCTATAAATATTGACTACAGCAAGGAGGAGTATTCAGGATTGTAGTCAGCATTCTGTGTCAGATAGGATGCAATGGTAGCTGGTTAGATGAACAACAAGGAAAGTTAGTGCCTTTGTAAAATCAAATCAGTGTATCAGTCAGGGGAGGTTATTCTCACTCTTTCAAATAACAGCACCCAGTGTGCCTTCATCTCAAAAGCTAGAAAAAGGAAAATCACAAGCATTTTTGTTCTATGTAGATGTGCAAATTGAGATTTTGATCACTGTTTTTCTGCTTTTTATCCAACCCTAATGAAACTATCTTGGCTTAAGAAAACTAATAGATGGAGGGTGGCTAAGTCTATTATTGAATCTTAGCCCTTTGCATGAATTTGAAGCTCTAGAACAAGAAAGTAAACTAATGAAAACTCAGTAAACACAATTGCCCACAAAGGAAATCAGAACAGAGCATTATCACGAATCCCTGCCCGCAGAGAGACGCGACACGTAGGCTGATTAAAAGCTTTATTTACAGCATGGCCATCTCGTTAAGTTTTTCTTTGTTCTCCCCTAAGGAGGAAATTGCTACAGGTTATATAGACAAAGGCAACCAATCAGAAAGCTGTCCATGCAGGCAGCGCATGGATTACAGTATGACAGATATAGAGCATACAGAGATCACGCGCAGGACATGCAGAAGCTCCGGCCAATCATAAACACTTCCTCAAATTGTATACAACTAAGGCTCCTTTTGGCAAGTTGCCAGCCGCCATCTATACCATGTAGCAGGAGGGATAACAAAAGGGGTCTCTAGAAAACCCCGACAGAGCATTGCTTCATGCAGTTTCAGTTGACCAAAAAGCACAGCTACCTGTATTGAGCAGAATCTGCTGGTTAGCTGATGCTTCCGACATCAGCTTCTCTTCTCCTAACTAGTAAATTCAATGAGTAAGTAAATGGGTCTTTGAAGCTTAAAGACCCATTTGACTAAGTCTTGACTTAGTTTGGTTGTAAGTGTAATGAAAAAAATCCACGGAACAGGTGCATTCCTGCCTCCTTCAACTACATAAGTGGTGTGTTCCATGTAGACTGTCTTCTCTACTTCAGAAGTCAAATGAAGGGGTCGGAACTTGGAGTAATGCTCAGGTGGGTTAACCAAGGCATCAGGAAACTGAGTTAGGATCATTTATCCTATTTGCTGATTCTTTACACTTTATGTATTACATCATGATCATAAACTTGCCAGTGAAATACATCCCTTGAAAAAAATGGGAATACCTGCAATTAAATAACTTAAAATGCCACTCATTCAAGGCACCATTATTAAGTGCCAGACTTTTCAAGATCCTATCCCAGACACTGTAGGGAACCCAAAGGTAATTAACATGATAGCTCTACTTCTTTGGATATGATCTTTACTGATATTAGCTCATTTTAATTTCTGCTTTTATTGCTTTTCTTAATGATGCTAATGTCAATTGATGATTTTGAAGATAAGCAGATTTTTCCACTGACTAATGTGTACCAATAACAGCTTTATTTTTGTTAGGTCCGAGTAAAGAGACAAAGGTTTATTCTTTCCTTGACATTTAGAGCATCCTATGTTCCTGTGCTCCATTAAAGGTTACCTAAATCAAATTTATTCCAAATGGGCAATATTTAACTTTAAAAATGTCAAAGGAAGGGGAAAAAATCTCTATAGGGCATCATAGAGTCGATTGACTGAATGATTACGAGGGAATGATGAATTATGCATGTTCTTCCCCTTTAAAATGTTGGTTAATAAATATATTGATTCTGAAACTCGTTCATTCTGTCATTCAGTAGAATCATTGCCATTTATTTACTTACCTTTTTATTTCAATGTTAATGTTTAACTTGACCAAACATTTTTCAGCCCTTTGTATTTTCATTGTTAAAATTTCTCCATTAATGTCAACATGAGCATTGTGAGATATACCATTGTTCAGATAATTATGCATAGTCTCCAAAATACTTAGAAGTTTAAAAAAAATCAAAATTTTCCAACTGAGAAAATCTGACAGAAAAAATAGAACTATTAAGATGTCTTGAAGCCAAATTCAAGGATCTAAATACAGTGAACTCAGGACGTATTTTGTACTTTGATCTTGAACTCATATGCACAAGCTCCTTCCTAGAGCTACTCCCTTCTCTGCACCTGAAAGGGCCGTCCCAATAACACTGGTATTGTGGCTTCCTTATGATGTATAATTGATGACAGCAAATATCTTATAAAACTAGCACAGAAAGACAAATGCTGGTCTGTAATAACCAAAAATTCAGTCAGTCATTCACCTGTGGTTTTTTTGAAATTGCAGTTCTACTTCCAACTAGAACTGTCTTCCATATTTCAGAGGTGAACAAATGAGGGGAAGTAAAGTGGGGCTGGGTTTGTGACAGGTGGGACACTGCGTCCCAGGAAGCAAGGGGACTAAGCCCTGCTGGTGACTGTAGCCTGAGCTGGAGCTGAGGGAGCTCTGTAGCTGGAATCCTGGCAGTGACGATTTCTTATGAACCCCTTCCCTTCATGCAGAAGTGGGGTATATTCATGGGAAAGATGTGCTTTAAGTACAGTTTGATAACCAGAAAATAATTTAGAATTATATGAAGTGCTCTACAATTCAGGGGAATCAATCGCAGGCATAGGGAGCTGATTGTGTCTAAAACAGGGGAGGGGCCTCTGTCCTGCTGCCTCTCCCTGCAACATCGTCTTGCAGGCATTCGGTCTTCGAAACAGTTGTTTTGGGGTTTTGTTGTTGTTGTTTATTTTTTTTTTTAATTTGTATTTTCTTCCCAATGTCTGGCTACTTGCCATCACCATCAGTAATTCCCTCACGCACACTTGTCTTTTCCCATGGCCACCATATCCAAATCCACATGACCTCTTAGTAAAATGAGTTAACTTCCAAAACACAGTTCGGGGTCCAAATATCTCTCCATTGCTCTCAATCCATTCCAAATAGGGTGAAACACCATCCGATCATGCTATTCCTTCTCCACTGCACATCGCTAGGCCAAAACTGATCGTCAGACAAGGCCTAACCTGTATCTTCTGTCTCTTGTTTCTTCTGTTTCAGGAGGAAGGGTCATACATAATAAGAGAAAAAGGAACTGTGCCTTCAGAACTCTCATATAGTGAGAACCAAAAATCCACATACATTTTATATTCGTGTATGTGTACACAGGTTCATACACACATACACATAGTGATGTCATATACTGATGTTATGATGCTTCCCAGAACTTCAGGCTTTGTGCCATTTTAGCAACATAAAGAAATCCTAGATTTTTTTATGCCATCAATTAAAAAGAGAGCATTTGGATTCCATTTTTGTGATTCATCAAGAAACTATGTGATAATATTTCAATTCATGACAAAATTATTTCTGTTGCCAAATACCATGTATGCTATAAACTTTTGAAGGATACCTGTTCATATCCTGGAAACATACTGACAGTGGGCTTTGTGTAGATTACACCATAAGAAGCAAAAATGACGGCATGGTGATGGTTGAGATCCTGTTCACATCAACACAGCTGATGGCACGACAGAGGCAAGGCCTCAGATCATTCAGTGGAGCAAAACGTGCCGTACAGAGAGGAAGGACAGGGAAGGGCACGTGGAAACCCAGGCTGCACATGATAAGGCGACCAGCCGCCAGGCAGAACTGTGAGCGATGGGTAGATTGACTGCTGACGTTTACTAGCCCTTCAAAGAGAAGTTAAATATGGTTTCTAGGATCTGTCTTAAAGTACCCAGGATTAGTCTTTCCAAGATCAAAGATTTTGTCTAATCAGTTTCACCTGATTGAAATTGGTGCTTCTGTTCTTTTTTTATTTTTAACCTCCATCTCCCACCCATCCTTCATATTATTTTTATTTTAAATTGTTCAGTGGTTTAAATCATTCCTATCTACTACTGCCTGAAATATACCTTAGCACTCTTTAGAGTATGGCTTAAAGATTCATTTAGTAAGGGACAATGAATCTTTTATTGGATGCTACTACACATTTTTTGATTTTGTTTTAAACTATTTGTACGTTCTGGGTTATGAGATTTCTTTTCACAATTTATCAATTAGTCTCAATTTCGATGCACAGAATCTACCCCTCCCTCCCAGTGAAATCACCAAGAGATGGGAAAATCAGGTGAAGAGGGAGGAGGGCACAGAGAATGGAATAATATCACAAATACACCTGGAAAGACTCTGAGGTTGACCCTCAGCATTGCAGAGGGAGTCTGGAGAGAGGATGCAGAAGCAGCATCCCTTAGCGCCCCCCAGTGGCCTCCTGAGCTTCCCTGGAGGGGGCTCCAGGGGATAGTTGTTTGACTTTCCTTCTGTGCTCTTTGCAGTTCTCAGTACACACCACTGTGTGAGAGTGTCCTGGAGTGAGGTCTGGGAGAAGGAGCCCTCTGTCTCTACTCAGCACAGAGTTTCTGCAAACCTCTCTTCCTTATGCCACCCCTCCTCACCTATCAATCAGATGACAAACTGCACATCTGGCCCAAGGACTGGTCAAACACACCCTAATATCAGATCCTGGAGGTTACCTGGAGTGGAGGAAACAGTTGATACCCCCACTTTAGACTAGATCCAAAAAGCTTTTCAAATGGCCATTTTGAGTATTTAGTACAAGTTTGATCCTCACCCTGATAGCAAGACCTGAAAGAGGCCTCTCCCTCCCAGGGTAATGATGCAATCTAATGAGGAACTTCTGGAGACCCAGAAAGCCCATCCTGGATCAGCCTCCACACATAACTGGCCAGGATGGAAGATCCATTCACTACACAGCTTAGAAAATAAGTAATTTCTCAAAATAAAGGATGATTACATTAATTTTCTTTAGTGCTATAGTGATGCATATAACTTTGTATAGTTAATGTGAAACTTACATAGTTAATGCACATTTCAAATACTTTCCTGTCATTGGTCTTTGCAATTAAATTAAGCACTAAACAAACATTTATGAAGTACTTACAATAGTTCAGGACTTGTGTTAGACGAATATCAAATAATTACTTTTTTTTCTTAAGTGAAAGTATTTAGATTCATAAAAACAGAAAACTTGTAATATGTGCTGCATGTTATAAGTTTTCTTCCTCCTTTTCTCCATCTGCCTTTTACTAGTTGTGTGAAATGAATAAGATAGACCATCTGCCATTTAGATAAATATATGCATGTACATCTACACACACACGAATACACAAACTTGTCTTGGAATCACACTGTCTTACATTTTCATCTCAATCAATTCATCTTATGTCATTTTACTTCTTTATAAAAACTGAATTTTCTTTCATCCTGCTGAGGGTCTAAGTCCTTTATAATAATGACTTCTGTTTTCTAAATTCAAAGCTTTCTGGATATATCCCCTTTTAAAATCTTTTTCCAGTAACATTCTCCTCCCCTTGTTGAAAATAAATCATGTACTTGACCTTTTTCCCCCTCTTCAGCACAAGACACTCAGGGAAAGACACAGACTTGGTGTTTGTGGGCATGGTAAGTCACTTTTTACTGCTGAAATAGTAAGTCCATTTGAAGAATGAAGGAATCTAGGTGAGATTCAGGGAAGACAGATGCACATAGTTCTTCATTTAGCTTCTAATATCCGAAAATAATCATTTAGGGCAACCTGGAACAACTGAGATAGGATATTTGGGTTTTGGTCTCATTGCCTCCACATCTAAAAGAAATTGAAACTCTGCCTAGAATAAGAAATTTGAGTTTTATTATACATGCAGTGGAAAACCATGAAGGTTTTTAAAAAGAGAGATATGTATTAAGAAACTTACATTATGGTTAAAAACAGAAACTTGGAGGGCTTTGTGGAGAATAACTTGGGGAGGATGATTGGAAGGGGAGGAAATGTAGGGAGCTATTTCCACAGAGAAAGCAAGTATTAATTTGGTCTAAGATTTAGTGGACACAAAAAGAAGTGAGTAGTTCTGAAATAGGATTTAGAAACAAATTGCTAATATGTGGGTTTTGGGACTTAGGGTAAGGAGACATTGAGGACAACTTCCTTGTCTCAGACTAAGGTATATAGTTATAATCCACTGGGGAGAACCAACCAGGTTTGGAGGAAAGAGAGAACAGAGAGGTCCTCTTTGTGCATGTTAAGAGATGGCCATGGTCAAGGATGACATTGGAGATATTTAGCAGTCTGTTTGACATGCCTCATCTGGCCAGCATAGATGCTGCCAGACCTCATCCTCCAGCTGTGCCAGGGGACAATCCATGTGCTGTTAGAACTTGGTAAGATTCTGGAGGTCCCAGTGAGATTCCAGGAAGACTATGAAAGCACAAAACAAGAAGGAGCAGTAGAATCCTCTGGAAGCTTGAGCAGTGGTCTCCTGCTGGACACAGGGCTAGCTAGTGACGTCAGGGAGGCAGGAGGGTATGCAGATCTGGAACTCAGAGCAGTTGTGGAAGGTGCAGATGTGAGGAGGGTAATCCATGGCTGTGTGAGTGGATAAAGACACATAATGGGAAGCTGCTATGTGGAGAACAGAAGACACCCAGGACTGATCCTCAAATAAACATAAAATAGCTAAAGGATTAGGAATCAGCAAAAGAAACTGGGAGGGTATGACTAGTAGCAAAGGAGAAAATCAAGGAATGTGAGATTTGGGAAAAGAGAAAAAATATGAAATATCATTTTGAAAAGTAGAACAGAACAACCTCATGCAACAGTGTTCAGCAACTGAAGTTCATGGTTCAAGTTCAAAGTGAAACACAAATAAATACAAGTCACCCAGAAGAGGGTGGATAATTGCCTTCAGCAACTGGCATTTTGTCAGTATAACAGGTGGAGGAATGGGTGGGGAAGATGAGAGCCTGGTGCAGCAGGGGATAAACAAAGGAATCTAAGCTGGACAGGAGGGAGGTAAATACAGGAGAGCGCTGAGGGGGTGGGGAGGGATGAATTCAATGACATAAAACCTGGAATAGGTTCCAGTAATGATGGGATTAGGAGGCAGGAGGAAATTATCTGAAGGATAGGAAATCTGTGACAATGGAATGTTGGAAATCGAGATGCAGGTGAGCTGCTCTTTCTAGCAATGACAAAGGCCCATTGTCTCCACTTGAACATGGCTTGGGGACGGATCAGAGAATGTGGTTGTTGAGGGGAGGGTGTCAAGACCTGGGATGTCAGAGTCGCTGATGAGTCTTCATGCATGTGTCAGCCTATCGAGACTGTCCTTTAACAGGCCAGGAGAAGCCAGGAGTCCGGCTACTGGCTAAGAGAGTGGCCAGGACCATGACAGTCTCAAGTTTTAGCCTGAGCACCACCTGTGTTCATTTCCTCAAGGAAACAATAGCATTCTTTCAGTTTCCCATCAAATTATATTTTGAGACTTTCTCACTCTGTTTCTGGAAGCATAAAGCCCTGGAGATCTTCACCATCTGGTAATCAGGCCCCTTTTGGGCCAACTAATCAAAAAGTATGTGACAATATGAGCACTGTGTTTTCTTGGAAATTACTTTTGCT
Organism: Glaucomys volans; assembly: GCA_020662805.1. NCBI lineage: Eukaryota > Metazoa > Chordata > Mammalia > Rodentia > Sciuridae > Glaucomys > Glaucomys volans. The sequence continues at coordinate 669,989 of JAJEJO010000665.1, forward strand.
ATTTGAATATACTTTGGAGTATCTCACAACCATGATTTAGTACATATTCAATTTTGTTGCTGGACACTGGGAAGTCCTCTGGGTCAGTGTTACAGTCCCTCCACTCCCTGCCTCCAACCTTCCTTCTAGAATCTCACATTGTAGACATTTGCTCCTGTGATATTTGTTAGAATTTATGGCATGAAGGTTCCAAAACAATGTCTCCAGCCTCAGTTGAAGTTATATTTTCAGTTTGCCTCATACTAACTCTTAATGATGGCAACCAATTATTTTGAAATATAAATATGAAATATTGAGTTAAATATTAATTCCATTAGAAATATTTCATTTCATCTTTAATAATTACCAAATATTGCTGGATACTCAGGCAATGCAGTATAAATTAACATTTTAATTTATAATAGAAATAAATTACAGTCTTTTTTATGGCCCAATGGGATTTTTTAAAAATTCATTAATTTTAAAAGAAACTTATTTGTATTACAAAATGTAGTTTTATAATTTTTCTTCTTTGGTGGTTAAAGATCTGTTCCCTTAGTAACTTTTAGAACCAAGTCCTCTTTTTCAGTTTTATTGATCTGTGCTATTTTTGGCACAAATGGTTGCAAGAATGTAAACAGGTTTTGACCCTACCTGAGTCTCAGGTTTCGGTCTGTTAAATATGGGTCATACGCTATCATAGGAAAATTGCAGGGTCAAAGGAGATGATGAAAATAATATTACCTTTTGGAATTATAAAAGTTTCTAAAGCATAGAGCACTTATGTCTCTGCCTCTGTGACTTCTGCGTTTTTGCATGCCACGTGTAAGTGAGTGTCCAGTAGCTTTTCTCTTTCTGTACCTGCTTCACTAGCATGATGCCCTTCAGGTTTATCCATATTGCCACAAATGGCAGGATTCCCTCCTTCTTTTAGAGCTGGGTTGTGTTCCACGTGTATATGCCACGTTTTCTTTATCCACTCATGCATTGTGGATGCCTGGGTTGGTTTCACATCTTGGCTGTTGGGAATAGTGCTGCAGTGAATGGGGTGTTCCATTGCCTTTGGATATAAGCTCAGCAGGGGGGGTTGCTGGATCAGGTAGTAATCAATCCCATGTATAAATGGTGGTTAATACATAAATTCTTTCAGTTCCCATTTTGATAAGACATCTAGGTGATATCTGGCCAGACCTTTGCTCTGACTAAATTTATTGAAATTAATGGAAAAGAACACAATGTGATGGGTAATCAATAAGGCATAATAAAATAATCCTTTACAAATTTTTTAAAATAGTTGGCTAAGGTATATATGATCTTAAGTGTTTGTGTTATATAAAGCATTTCTGAAAAGTTCTGACATCCATCATCCAATTTTGACTTGGTTGATGTTGAACTCATCTGAAAGGGACACCATTTCCCAGGTGGCCTTTTCCCATTCTGTTTACTTTTTTGTTTAACTTGCTTCATTTTTATTTAAGAAAAATTTTCCATTTAATTCATCAAAAGGCACTCCTAATCAGTTGGAATGAACCTTTATAGCTTTCTATTTGAAATTTGAAATCTTGTCACAAGTCCACTCATTTTTTTTTTGCAGGATTTCATATAGAAAACTTTGTGAATTGGAAATCATATTGCTCTTCCATTTGTTTTTATTTTATAGTTCAGAAACGTCCATATTTAATTCCAGTGTAACAGAACTTCTTAGAAACACTGTCAAATGCACATACAGAAGCAGGGGTGCTGAGAATGATCTGTAATCTGTTTATCCCTGTTTATTTATATTCCTGAGCCCTGGCATGAACAGAGAGAATAACTTCTAAAATTTCTTGGGGAAAAGGATCTCCACACTATTTTAGGCATTAGAATTCATGGAGATGTATTATATTTATTTATTTATTTATTTATTTATTTATTTATTTAGAGATGTATCATATTTAATTAAAAAAATACTATTGTCTCATGGTTTAACCTTTTTAAAGTAAAATTACTCAAACCCTATATCAAGTTCAGAGAATGTAAGTCTTTTTAAGCACTAAATATTACAGGTTTGAGGAAATTAAAGAACATATTTGTTCAATTACAAATATATTTCTATCATCATGCAGTACTGCAGGAAATGTGCTCAAGACTAACTTCCATGTGGGGCTGAAGAGACTGGAGGAAGTCATTGAACCAGCTCTACGTTGCTGTAGAGTCTACACCATTAATTAATAATGACGGAAGGAAAGCAGTATCCCCTTCTCTTTTTTTGGAAAATATTTTTTAAAAGTCCTCATGCTAATTTGTTATATTTGAAATTATTCTTTTAATAAATTCTATTAGTGAGGCTGAAGAATTTATATTACTGAAATAAAAGGTAAAATCATACAGCACATTTTTTCAAGAGAAGAATAATAGTGATAATTTTATTAACTCTCTATTTAGCACATTGGTTTCTTTTAAAATTTGATTTGTAGACTTTTCCCAGTACTAAAGTTTCAATCATCACTTTCTCTTCTATAGTAAACTCTACTAATTGTCTTAGATTGAAAATTAATTATTTATTTTGTTGAACCTTTTTATTACTATGGCATCAAATTAGGTTGTTACTCCTGAGCCTTGGATTTTTAAGTTGCATTTTTTTTTCTGCTGTAAACTTTATAGTTTGTTATTTATCAGTTTGTAATCTCGTTATCCATTTGTAATTGGGTTTAGCACTCCATTTTCCATATCACATAATGGAAATAATTTTAGTGTTTATGAAAGCAGCATGCTTTCAGTAAAGGATGGGTATAATTTAATCATGTTCATATTCATTGTTAGAGATGCTTTATTATTCAGAAAGTATGATGCACTTATCTCCTACAGGTATTCTAAAAACAAATGTGATAACAGATATAAAGGCATTTTGAAAGTCACAAATTGCCCATTTTAATCTGCTTTTCTCCTGGAATTTCCTGAAAGGTCCCAGAGTTTGTGGGAGCGTGTTAGCTAGACACAGTCACCCTAACCAACTAGCAGCTGAGAAAAACCATGAAAACATTCAAAGTGTAACAGTGGATGAGAACAAATAAAGGCACACTTCACTGCCTTGTATCTAAATTAAAATAGAGACGGATCCTCAGAATCTATTTTTAATTTAGGTCAGAATTCCACCCTAGATATTCTAATTCCAGTCTCCATTAGTGTTTTGCAAACCTCCCAGAAGCAGGCACTGGCTAACAGCTAGAAAAAGGGATTAATCATAAATCAGTATTATCTTCAAGCGGCTCCCAGTCTAGTAAAGCCTAATTAAGATTGATAATTAGAAAGTGAAATCATACAGCCAATCTCAGACTTGGACGGGCCTTTTCTGTCATCCAGTCCAACCACTCCATGATGCAGATGGTCAGTCTGGACCTCATTTTCCATTATGTGTCTTTCCTATCATTCCAGAGCTGTTCATGGGTGTAGTCAGCCAACTTGTTCAATAAGAATCTTTTTTCCCAGACAAGTTCAGTAAGTTGTTAAAACCGTTATATAGTAAAGAAGGAGGTAAGGGCACTGTTCTCCTGCCTCCTGGTTTTCCTAGGCCTTATGCAGAGCCATCAAGAGGGTCAGTGCTCCCATCCCACAGGTCACTTCCATGGCCAGGCCTGGGCTGCAGAGTGGGCGTGGTTACCTCTGCCTCACAGAATTGCTGCTTCTCTCATCATGACTGATTTTTATTTCCATTTAAAGTCAATCAGACAATAAATGATCTGACATTAATTAAGAGTGTTTTCTATCTTCTATACATGAAGGAGAACCTGTGAATCTTTTTCTAAAAATCCATCACAGGAAGGAACTGCTTGCAAAAAATGAAAATAAGATATTTTATTACCCACTAAATAATTATCAATGACTGAATTTTGGGAGTCAGTATTCAGCCTGAGTCCCTAAAGAACAGGCCCAGGGGATCCTTCTGCCTTCACAGCTCCTACATTCCTCACCTGAGAGACTAGCATGGGCTGTTCAGAGATGCTTAGGAATTGCCTCTCTGCCTGTGTGTCACTGGAGTGAGGGGAAAGTGTGTGTCACTCCTCATAATACACACTAAATATACATTAACACAAAGCCTCAGACTTCAGCTCATGTGCACAGGCTACAGCTGCATTTTGAAAGGAAAGATGGGGAAAGGGTAATTTTAGGGCAGTTACTTCCCGGAGAAGGTGAAGGAGATGGGAAGGGAAAAGCCTGCTGCAGTCAGTGCTGATGTCTGAATTCTAGGTTGGTGGACGCTCCAGGGGGCTGGGGGACTGCTACGCTGTGTGACCTGCTGGCACAGGGTCTTGCTTTGTGTATCAGACATCATACTTAACAATGACACAGATCTGTTTTGTTCTGTTTCGTATAGATTATCTCCTTTGTGGCAAACTTTTGAGGTGCTGCCTCCTTTTTAAAGGTGAAAAACCGAGACTTTGAAAGGCCAGGAAAGGGCTTGGGGGTGACTCAGGTAGGGTCCACGCCTTACCCTGCAGTCCCAAAGCCCCTTCCTTCATCCATCCCTCTGTTTCTCCCCATCCTGACCCTGTATAGTGTGAAGAGCCAGGTGCAGACCCTGTTCCGATTAGAAAGGAAACTGCAGAGAGAGCTGAAGGGGAACCGAGGGGAAGACTTCAGATCCAATGTTTTATCTGAGCATCCAAAGACAATAGAAGATGGCAAAGACCTTTTGCCCTCTGGGAGTTGTCTGTGTAGAATCCAGGAGAGAAAGCAGCACAGGAGGCTGTGAGACCCATGGGTGATTGGTAGCCCTGGAGTAGGAGTGAGGCTGCTGAGGCTGGAGACCAAGTTTGGTTCAGGGAGGGCAGGCCCTGGTTCTCACTCTCTGGGGGACGGGCCTGTGGGTCTTCATCTTCAGCAGTCATTCAAATGCCTTGGCTGATTTGTTAAACCACAGAACGCTGTGGCCAGCCTCAATCTCTGAACCAGTAGGCCTGAGTGTGGCCTAGAATGTGCATTTCTCACCAATGTGGGGGTGGGGGGAACCATACTTTAAGACCTGGTGCTCTAGGGCCAGGAAATGAAGAGAGCTGCTTCCGGGAGATCAGTGCTGGTGGGGCTTTGCAAGAGGGACTGGGGAGAAGGAGTGGCCTCGGAACCAGGTAGGTCTGAAATGGGGGCAGGGGACTTGTATAAAGAGTGCTGTACCCAAGAGGAGCGTCCAAAGTCTGGTGACAGACATAAAAAGTCATGACTGTTATCCCAGTGACTCCAGAGGCCGAGGCAGGATGATCCCAAGTCCAAGGCCAGCCTGAGCAACTTATCAAGACCCTGTCTTAAAATAAAAAAAATAGAAAGGGCTGGGACAACGCTCACTGGTAGAGAATACCTGGGTTCAATCCCCAGTACAGGAAACAAAAAAAAAAAAAAAGAAAGGGAAATAAAACTGCATCCATTGGAGGCACAAGGGTAGAGAGGAGCCCAAGTCCCAGGAGTGAAGAGTGGAACTACAGGAGAAGCAAATGCTGGTTCTCTTCCTAGGGAAAGGGCGGTGGAGAAGGATGCACAGTCACTCTTAGAGGAGATTCATAGAATGCGAGGATTTCTCTCGTTAAAAGCAAGAGAGTTTAGCAAAACTGCATGGGTTTTGGAATAACGCAGCTGTGTTCCATAAGTGAGCTCTTGGCCCCCGAGGTAACTGTATTCATCTGTGAAAGAGCTAATTTCCTTGTTCTTAATGAGAAGCCTCCTTCTAGAGGTGCAGGTTCCCCACACGTGGAGACTTACGTAAGGGATTTCATTGCCACCCGAAGACCTGGTGGAGAATTAAAAGTCCAGGTTAGTTGGGCTTTCTCAACACTCCACGCCAAGCTGACAGGCTGGTGTTGAGGGAGGGGTGTAGACAGACTCTTTCTACAGTCTGAGGGTCCCCTCCATCCTGTGAGCTCACAAGAACACTGGTCACAGAGACCAGAGCTACATCCTTCTGCCGCCTTGGTGTTGCTCTTTCCACCCTCCTGTGCAGTTGAATCAGTTTAGTCTGGAACCTTCCTAAGTCTGGTCTGGCAAATGGGTTGGCACCCTGAGACACGTAGTCAGATGTCAGAGCATGTCTTCCTAAGGTCAAAGGACCCAACATGCTTTTTGATGATCATGTTATAACCAGGTACGCTTTATATAACAGATATTACATCCGTTCAACTTACTAGGTCTTCATCTTGAGGCATCAACCTGTTTTGTTATCTGTTGACAATTTTTAACTGTCATTCCACTTGTGATCAAAGAATAGCAACTCTGTTACAGATATTTTTCTGTAAGATCCTAATGTCAGGGGAGACTGTTTCTGTTTGTACAAGTGGACACGATCCCTAGACCACACTGCTAATGAGGGTCAAATAAGGAAATACCTATAGTCAACTTACTTAGCATGTAATACCTCCTAAATAGAACATGGGCATTATTTTCTTTTCCGACCCCTCTTGTGTTGAAAAAGGACTGAAGAAGTGAAATATAAATTAAAATCATTTATTTTGGGAAATCTTGATGTCATTCCTCAAATTCAGTCTTCAAAAAGGTAATTGATTGGTGTTCAAAAAAAAATAAGGTTGAAATTATACACAAATGCCATACTAAAGGGTAGACTAGAGATGGGAAGGATTGGTGATGAGGACCATGGACCTGGGCTGAGTTGGGCTGAAGTCAGCTGAGGGCAGTTTGTAATGGAATTGCTCATCATGGTTGCTTCCTACCCCCAAGAATTGGTTGGCATTCCTGGCGTGGAAGTAGATAAAGTATGGAATGGATAGGACCTTTTCTCAGGCCCAGCATGGGCAAGAGAAGGTCTAACGACAGGATATCTAGAGACCTAGTGAGTGCTTCATTTCAGCGTATGCCATGTTGCATTGGCTGGGTCAAGAGAGATCAGGGGGATCAGGAGGGGTTGAGGGACCACAGTGACCAGGATGTCAACAAGTTGTGGTGGAAGACATTCCCAGTGGGAAGCTCTGACTCACAGATTTCAGAAGTGTTGCTATTTCTAATGTTACTTTGTTGTTCTTCTAAATGAGAAAACTTTGGCCATATAAACAGGCTCACATGCAAAGATTGCACAAAGGTCTTTGGAAATTGAAACAAGCATGGGAAATATTGATCTGAAGAGGGTTGCCTGGGTGTCAAGGAGCCAAGTCCTTCTGGCCTTGGGCTCATGGTAGAGCTGATGGGGATGTGGGAAGAAAGGCCTAGTCTCATTCAGTTAGGACAAAGCCAAATTTCCCAAGGAGATTATGAAGGAGTTGGACCTTGGGACAGGCTCCAAGAGGGAAGGACTCAGGGGTTTACAGGGGAATGCTGGCAGCCAGGGCCAAGGACAGGGCTGGTGACAGAATTCACCAGAAAGTCAACAGATCCACAGCTGGTGGAGAAATTTGCAGTTTGACAAGGAAGATATTTTTCTACAATTTACAAGGTACTTCACATACATACATTATTTTTTGTGGTAGGAAATAGGGAGGACATAATGTTGATAGAAGAGGGAGAGCTATGAAATTGACTAGCCCCAAGTTGGCAACAAGAGTGATGGGGTGAATTATCCTCCCTTTTCCCTGAGAGAATGCGCTGGATCTGGCTTCTGTGAGTGTGAAATACAGGACAGCAGAAAATCTGAGACAAGTGTAAGCTTTTATTTTGTATTCAATTGTCCCTGAGAGTAGAAAGCAAAAAGAAAGAAGAATTCGTTCAGGGTGTGCAGGTATCCTCACTGGGGAAGAAGGCCATGGAACTGACCAGCGATTACATACTCCTCATGAGAGCAAACCCAGCTGCTGTGTGTCTGGTGTTTGCCAGGGGAGCAGACAGGACACTTTTTTTTTTTTTTTTTGAGGGGGAATGGGAATTGAACTCAGGGGCTCTTGGCCACTGAGCCATATCCCCAGCCCTATTTTGTATTTTATTTTGAGACAGGGTCTCACTGAGTTGCCCTTGTTGAGACTGGCTTTGAACTCGCGATCCTCCTGCCTCAGCCTCCAGAGCCACTGGGATTACAGGCGTGCGCCACCATGCCCGGCAGGGACACTTTTGATATGAGTGATTGGAGCCAAGGGAAAGGAGAGTCATAATTTCTGAGATCATTCATTTTGAAATGTAAATATAACTTTTTTAGGGGTTAACATCACAAAAATTACCTGAAGCTTTGTTTTGCTGTGAAAGCAGTCCAAATAACCCCACAATGATTAATTACCACTCTGTAACCCTCGAGTGACCTCATTTGTGCAATGTTCTCCACGCTTGTGGGAGAAACAAAGAGCACTTGACAACCTGTGAGGCACTCAGGTTCTTTTTCATTTTACTATTACATTGAATGTGTCATTTCCTACAGATGCTATAGGTGGAATTTTCTTCTTCAAACAAAGCAAACAATAAATAAAAGTTGAAAAGCCTAAAGAAAAAAGTTTTATACTTGACATTCTTAGACAATGATACCTGATATTTTGGTTTTCTGCATAAGTGCAAATAATCAGATAACAAAAACCAAACCCACAAATGTGTTTTGACTTCTTTTCCTATTATATATGTAGGGCAAAGAACATAGGAGTCCTCACTATTTTCTGATATGTGGAAATAGTAGCAAAAATTATATGAATATCACATGCAAAATTGCATGCATTAAATGTGTTTACCACTGATCATGTAACTGTTCAAACAAGGGTAACACTGTCTCTTTCAAAAGTCTGCAGAGTACAAAAGAATTGGACAGTGCTAGAGAACTAAATGTTGACAGTTTACACTGACATAAATACAATGTTTACAATTAAAACCTAACTGTGCTCATAGCTTAGTTAGAAACGTGTGCACAGCTGTATGTATGCATTCATTAACATCAGCTGACAGTTTTGAAAACACTTGATTAATCACTTTGAGAAATACTTTACAAAACTAAAAAAAACTTGAAATTACTCCATGAGTTCTAAATCTTTGCTGCTGATACCTGAAAGGTATTTGTGTCCCCCAAAATGCATTCAGTCCATTGTGAAATATGTCAACTATCATACTATGAGATGAGATAACATAAGAGCTATGTGTGAGAGAGAGAGATATGATAAGAGCTATGTGAAGCTCTTTGAATGACCTAGAAATAAGAGCATTTTCATTATGATCAGTAAGTTTCAAAAAACATAAAGAGGAGATAGTTTTCCTAACCATCATGGTATAAAACAAAGGAATCAGTACTTATGCAATTTACTGTTTTTTATTTAAGTGGTCTGGAGTAAGTTCTTGGGAAGCTTATATGCCAGTATGAAAATTTGCTTACTTGAACTGATAAAGCAGTACTGTCTTCAAAGTTATATTTCATCTTGTGGCACTAGAACCATGTTGCAAGATGAGAGTTTCTCTGGGCACAGGGTGTATTGCCGTATTCTAGCTATGAGAATGTCAGAGTGGGAATTTTTTTTCAGTTGTCCTTTGGGTCATTATCACACATCATCTGCATATGATTTCCATAGCAGTGAGCAGGAAATGTGACATTAGCATCACACTTGTATTGGCTTGAAGGCTGGGGATACCAATATGCATGCTAGTCATGACAATTCCTAAAAAAAAAAAAAAAAAAAAAAAAATTTAATTATAATCATTTTGCATAAATCACCATAAGCAATGAGGTACCCATCACCCTGTCAGTTGGGCTGCAGCTTCAATTGGCTGACAAACTGGAGAGTTTATGAAGCATTACACTGTCCTGTTAGTGAGATTAAGCTCGCTGGAACATGATACTTACATAAGTGCTCTGCGAAGGAGGTGGGAAAGGTGTTAACTGAACCCATCTCAGAGGGCGGAAAAATGATTGTGATGTAACACTTGGGCTGAAGATCTTCTGTTTCCTGGTCTAAGCCCATTCTAGTTTTGGAAGGACTCAATTCAAATGATAAGAGAAAGAAGCAGGACTCCAACCTGGAAGATTAAAGATGCAGATCTCAGATGTGAAAGAGAATAGGATATAAAATGACTCACTCTGAACATTCTACACTAGAAAGTCAGGGAGGAAGAGACCCAGGGAGAGTGGCTGGGTTCAAGTAATTCATCTACGAGTGTCTTGCATTCCTTGGATTTTTATGAACAGGAAACCAAGGTCTACAGAAGGTGTCTAGCCCAAGACAACATAGTAGTCAGTGAGCACCCCCAAGCCCCTAATGGAGCGCATTTCCATTACTGACACGTTGATTTCAATTCAGGGAATAAACTAAAGACTGATTTCCACAAAATTTGCATAAAAATTAAATACCACCTTTACTAGAAAATCAAGACAAAATCCTGAATTCAAAGTAAACAGCCCTTTGTGGTCTTGATAGGAATGGCTCATGGGCCTGGTGACCTCTGCTTGGAGAGGAGGGAGGGAGCCAAGGTTGTACAGCAAAGAGGCGGTCCTGTCTTAGGTCTCCAGAAGTCCTGCTGTCCATCTGATACCCTGGAGGTTTTGTCTGGTCTAGTCTACAGAAGACAGTTATAGATAAGAGAGTGAAAAATACTGTCTCTGGAGGGGAAAGAATTATCCAGTTAACTCTAGGTTTTCTATCTGTTCTTTATTTCATTTTATATTTTTGCCTTTAGACTTCTGGGTAGCTCAAAAAGACCTCCTTGTCTCCAAACCCTTTTAGGAAATTTTTCTAAGCCAGACAAATTTCTTAACTTCATCTAAGCACAACCACAGATTAATTCTTTTTGTTTTAAATTGTGAATACAATAACAAGGCATGGGCAATCCTGTATTCAACAAACAAATGAAAGCTGAGCTTGACTTCACAGCATTCTGTCCTGTTGGAAAATTAGGTTGAAATGAATGTGTGCCAAAGCTGGGGAGGGGGATATTCCGTTTGAGTTATAAAAAATGATTATAATATACCGAAACAATAATTTACAAGTGACCCACAGTTTCTAAAGGGTCATTCAAGTAAACAAATATTTAATTAGAAGAAAACTGGAGTAAATAGTGCTTGACCTCAACTACCTTCTCAACAATGGCCAAAGCACAGAAAGTCAGCCTCATTCTCCCCAGTTATCACTTTCCCAAATGCCCTGAAACATTCTGCTCTTTACCTTCTGGTAAAATCCCCGCTTAGCTTGCTTTTCTAACAGGTCTGTTTCTGTCTCTCAGGAAGAGATGTCCTTGACTCTTTTTGCAAGAGAACTCCTCTCTGTGTCTTTTATCCCTGAAATCATTGAAATCTTGCTCAAGAATTACATCCTCTTTCTCCCAAACTTTCCACTCCCCTTGTCTTAGTCCATTTTTGCTGCTATAACAAAATACCTGAGGCGGGGTACTTTGTAAAGCATAGTTCTATTTGGCTCACATTTGTGAAGGCTTAAAGTTCAGGACTGGGTAGCCCCATTTTTTCAGCCTCTTAGGAGGCCCCCCTTGGCTGCATCACAACATGGCAGGTGGCATGGGGGAAGATTGGGCAAGAGGGACATCACATGGTGAGACAGGAAGCCAGAGATTCAGCGGTCAGTCTTGCTCTTTTATAGCGATTCACTCTCATGGGAATAACGCCAGTCTGCTGAGATTGGCCTTAATGTCTTCCAAGGTCAAGGTCTGCATGACCTAGTTACCTTCCAGTATGCCTGATGACTTGAAGGCAATGCTTCTTCATCACCACTGTGTTAGGGATCAAGCTTCACCACGTGGACCCTCCAGGGACCATCACATCCTGCACTACCATCCCTTCTGCCTGTCTTCTCAGTCAGTGGTGCTCCGTAGGTATTTTCCCCTCAGCAGCAGCATGAGCACCACCTGGGAACTTGTTAGAAATGCAGTTTCTGATCGCTGCCAACCTCCTTCAGAGAAGAGCCCAGGAGTCTGTGTTAACCACCCTCTCAGACCTAAAGCTCTCCTACATGCCATCTTTTAAAAAGGTGACACCGGTGGCCCTGGACTTCTTTCCCCTCCTTTGCCCTTTCCCTGAAGTATAAAGTGCCTCCGAGTGTTTGTCCTCCTTCCCTTCTCTAATCACATTGATTTTTCAACCCACTGGTTATAATCAGCACCATTTTACATTTTGAGCAATTACACATTTGGCTTGATCTTAGTGCTGCAGATAATTACCCGGCTATCTGAAGTTGGGATGTCGTTGTGATTTATGGGTTGTTGGATTCTTCCCTCTAGCTCTCTTTGGCTCTCTTTGGCTCTAACCTACTGGCCAGACTCAGGACTCGTCCAGGGAAGGATTATTTAGTAAACATGATTGTGGGTTCTCAGTCTGCCTCTCTTTCATCAGACGTCTTAGGATAGTCCTGACAGGTGGCAGCAGCTAGCCTGCCCAGATTGTGCTCTTGGCTCCTTTAAAATGGGACAATGCTAATAAACATCATAATTATCATTTTTGATTTCTCACAATATTCAGGGTTTTTCATGTACTTTTTTTTTTCCTCTAAAATCTTACAAAAACCTAGTAAAGTGTGGTCAATGCCCATTTTCAGATGAGAAGATGAAAATTTGGGGCCATGGAGAAACTTGTCCAAATCAGTGTCACTGGGAGTTGTCAGTGGGCAGGGTTTCCAGCCACCGGCTGTCTGAGCCTCCGGGCAGCCAGCTAATGCTACCTGCTGGGAAGGGTTGTTCTGTGTATTCATCTCTCCATGCACTTTTTAGTTTATTCAAAAACATTTGTTAAGCACCTGCTTTCTGGGGTACACAAGTATAGAGTCTGGGAACACAGAGAAGATGGAGTCTCCAAGGACTAACATTCTGGTAGGGTGTCAAAAAAATCTAAACATAAATTTTTTTCTTTTTTTTCATATTTTTTATTTGTTCTAATTAGTTATACGTGACAGTAGAATACACTTTGATACCTTATATATAGATGGAGTGTAATTTCTCATTCTTCTGTTTGTACATGATATAGAATCCACCAGTTATGTCTATACATAGGGTAATGATGTCTGATTCATTCTGCTATCCTTTGTACCCCCAAAATGAAACCATTCTTACCCATTTTAATAAGATTCATGATTAGAAATCCCCAGAGCACTGAGATAGCATGAGATTGTACTGGACACTTCTCCTGTGTCGGGAAGCTCATACCAGCCTTTCCTAGGGCACCGACATTGAAGCTTGGTAGAGCAACAAGAGTCATCTGGGAGATGGAATGAATGAAGGGATGCGGGAAAACACAGGCCAGGCAGAAAGAGGAGCTGTGGAGGGGGCAGGAGGATGAAGAAGTGGGCAGGAGGAAGACCCCACGCCCTGCTAAGGAACGGGAGCCTATCTAGGAGGCGGAGCACAGAGGGAGGAGACTAGGAATGATTTTAAGAAAAAGAATGAGATTTCGAAAGACCATGGTCATAAGTGTGAAGAATGAAGTTGAGAAGCAGAAGGAATGAATACTGAGAACCACACTGTATTCTGGAGTTTTAGAAAAAGACCACTGTTGGGATTCTAAATGTCATGGACTGAATTGTGTCTCTCCTCCCCAAATTCATACGGAGAGGTGGTAGAATATGTCAACCCCAGTACCTCAGAATGAGACTGCCTTTATAAATTTTTTTCATTTTTTATTTTTTAAACTTTATTTGTTCTAATTAGATGTACCCTTTTGAAATTAGAGGGTTTTTTTGGTTTTGTTTTTATTTTGGTTCATTGTACACAAAGTAGAATCATACAATTCTCGTATTCATACATATATATATAGGGTAATGATGTTTGTCTCACTCTATTATCTTTAAAGATAATTCAAGTTAAAATGAGGTCCCATGAATGGGCCCTAATCCAGTACAACTGAAGTCCTTATGAAAAGAGAATAGGATCCTATTGCCTCCACCTTTTCCTGTTCATTTTCTCCAACTTTTGTACATGAAAGAAAACATTGGACCTTTGATTTTTTTTTCAGTCTGGCTTATTTCATTCAGTATGATGTTCTACAGTTCTATCCATTTACCAGCAAATGCCATATTTTCATCCTTTTTATGGCTAAGTAATACTCCATTATGTATATATACCACATTTTCTTTATTCATTCATTTGTTGATGGGCACCTGATTCCAAAATTGGGCTATTGTGAATTGTGGTGCTATATATCTGGTATGCCTATATCATTTTAGTATGAAGTTTTTATGAAAATAGGAAGGTGTTCTGTGGAGTAAAGGAAGGGGATTAAGGGAGAGGGAGCAGGGACTGGGAAAAGTGAGAAACTACAGAATGAAATTGACCAAATTATGCCATATACATAGATGAATATTCCTAGTAAATTTCACCCTATGTATATCTATAAAGCACCAAGTTAAAAAATCTATAAATAAATAGAAGGAAGACCAGAATACAGGAGGGGAAAGGGGAGGGAGAGAAGAAACACTGGGAACTGAAATGGAGCAAAATATATTCCATGCTTGTATGAGTATGTCAAAACAAAGTTAAATGTTATGTGCAGCTATAAGACATTAATAAAAGCATTTTAAAAATGAGATTAGGATGCAGACCCACACAGAGGGAAGACCTTGTGAGGACACAGGAAGACAGCCAGAGAGAACTGAGGAAAACCAACACCTGATTCCTTAATCTCAGACTTCTCACCCCAGAACTGTCAGAAAATAACCCTTGGTTCAGCCACCCAGGCGTGGGACTTGGGCTACGGCAGCCCAGCAAACTAACATCTGATGGTAAATCTCTCGTATTTTACACAATGGCTACCAATTCAAATTCAAATGACTATTAATGTGCTGGGGCACTTGTCCTATAGATGGTACCGGGCTTGTGTAGCCACTGTGTAATCAACTTCTGAAAGTGAGATGTCACGAATGGTAATTCCAGGGACTTTTTTATTTATTTATTTATTTATTTATTTTGGTGCTCTAATAAGAATAATAAAAAAGCAAAACAGACCAAGAAACCAAGGTATCTCACCTTAGCACAGACTTGGCTGGAAGGAGAATTAGCATGATCTAAAGCATCAGAAGCTTTAGGAGGAAGGAATACTGCCTTAAATTCAACCTAATCTTCAGTTTAAATCTCTGGTTGAGTGGAGTACAAATATGCACCCTACCTGGACACAAAAGAATCAAACTCCTCTTAAACACTCCTGACAGTCTTTCATGCCCACTTGAGAATCAGCCATCTGGAAACGGCCATCCCTACAGCTCCCAGCAAATACAGCTTCCTGTGTCACTTTCCTGAAGTATCACAATTGACGAAAGGGAGCAAGCTTGCAGGAGCAAATCCTGAAGGACCTGCAGAATACCCCGCTGAAAGCAGGCTGGAATGTGCCAGTGAGGCCCAGGGGCTGTGGAGCAGAAAGCACAAGGCTGACCTATTCTGGGGTGCAGGTGACTCCTCATGAATGTTCTCACTACTTCTGGGAGGAGAAATAGGAGTGAATCAGAGGCATTGTTAATACTAAGGACAAGGACATTTCTTTCTCTGGAGAGAAAGAGGGAAGAAATGGCCAAGGAAGGCTGCAGTTTACCCTCATCTCTGCTGCTACTGTTCAACCAGAGAAATGGTGTCCTCAGAAGGTTGACAGTATCCAGTAATTATAGGGAGTAGAAAATTCTGATGTTTTTGTGTACAAGTTTTGATCAGCTGTTTCAACAAGTGTCAGGTTTAAGGCAATTTAAACATTTCAATACTGCCATGCTTCATTTCTAAACTAGTTTTATTAAAATATTTTTCTTAAGTTGAAGCAATTCAGTATTTTTCAGTTACTTTTGATTTTCTTTAAAATTGTCAAAAAAAAGTTGAGCTCTAAACTTTAAAATTTTGCTGAGTATTTTTTATGTTAAATGAGTAAGCAAAAGCTATGTCAGAAACTGAGAAAGGGTTTTATGCCTAAATATTTTAAAAACTTTTTTAAAGAAAATACTTCTTTAAAAATTTATAATGACTACTTAAAACAAATTAAAACTTCATCATTTTAAAATCTATTTTAAAATGCATTTTATAATTAACCTTGCTATTTAATTACAGTCTATTTTAACCCTACTCATAAAATAGATAATAATGTTTTTACACCAAGGAAATGCTGTTAGTAAAGCTTTGCTAACCAGAATAACAGCATAATAAAATTATAGGATTTTTTATTAAACTAATTTTTATAAACAATTTTGGTGACAAAGGTAAATTGTAATTTGTGGATTTTGTCATTGCTGCTGTTGGGAGCTGAATCAGATTCTATCCAGCTCTGTATACTTTGTACATTTATCTACACAATTGTAGATAAATTTGTGATATGTACAATTAGTTAAAAACTTAGAATCATTCTGAGTCAAGGAGAAGAGAGTACTAGTAGTTTGTTGCAATAGCTTTATCTCGAGAAGAAACCACTATAACATATTATTATAAGATGTGTAAGTTTAAATGAAGAAACAAACAGGTAATTCTGGATTACCAGCATGAGCCAGAATTTAACCAGAGAGATCAATGGCCTGGAATATTGTACTCTGGCTAATGAATCCAGGTTTAGCATCATGCCATGAGATAAGGGCAAGTGCAGCTTTTCCTCATAGTGTAAGGACTATTAATCTCTATAATTAAGAGTATTAAAATTCCACAGCACCAGGTCCCATGAAAATAAATTCAAGTCAAGAGTAGACATTAAGAAATGCAAAACTTTCATTTTGAGGTAATACACTATGAAGGCTAATAGTATACTCTGTTTCCAACTCATTTAGTAATTATTCTAACACATAACAATCTCCTGCTGACTTCTAAATGGATTATTTTTATATTATGTACATTTTCTTCAATTAGTGCCTTTCCTAAGTTTGATTGAATTGATTTTTTTTTCAAGATGGAAAGCATGTGTGTTTGTGTGTTGCACTGCAAGCTGAATGTGTTCCTCGGAGCCTGTGGATGGATATTGAGGTTCTTTAGTGAAATGAAGTTTGCCACAATTACTTGGGCATGCTTCACTGAGGTAAGCAAAGGTTTAGAAAGAAATGTCTGTTTAGAAAGAAATGTCTGCACTCTTGAGAAGTTAGAAATGTAATTCCAAATTCTCTTGGATTTTTGTTTGTTCTTTTTTTTAACCTAATGTTTCATCATTTCAAGAAATGTGGATTTAGTTACAGATCACTAATTTTTATTTTGCAGGAAGGGATTTGTATGAGAATTAGCAGGAAGAATGCTGACAGGGCTGGTTGATGCTTCTGCCGTGTTAGTTAGTCATCTTCAACCCTCATTCACAAGGACAGGCATGGTAGGGTTGAGACCAGCCAGCAAGCCAGATCCTAGGAAGAATCCGGAAATGGTTGGTTTTTAGAGTTACCAGCCTCTCCCTTTCTCTAGCCATCTCAGTTCTTTTTTTCTTCCCAGCCACTACCCTATGTACTCTTTTACCATCTGCCTATCCTCTCTGTTCCATTCAGTGACCACTAGTTATTAAGAAGAGAGAATAGAACAGTACTTCTAGGGGAACATCTTAAAACTTGGATTTAGCAGAGTAGTATCAGGGACTGTTCTGGGCTGAAATTTCCAAATTGCAGGTCAGCCCCCAGCCTCCATGGATGCTGGCAGAAGACAAGGATTCGGGGTCAGAGACAAAGGATGGTCTATTATTCACAGCAACTGCAGCCAATAGTGTCATCCTTGACAGTTCCCTGAGCCCTGATTTCCAGAGTCTACACACACAGAAGGGTACAGTGCAGTAGAGAGTCCCCAGGCTTATTTTTTTAAAAAAAATTCTTAGGCCCAGCCTAGGAAATCCCAATCTTCTATAAATTACTACCACCAAACCTGATCACCATGTGCTCCAGAGGGGACTTTACCTCTGTTGCTGTGAATGACAGATAAACCTTCACTCCACATGGGCAGATGCCTTAATTTTTATCTTCCAAAGCTGTGCAAAATCCAAACACCCTTGAAAGCAAATCCAGAGTGGTCCTTATGTCCACTCACAGGACAGGAAGAAAAGCAGCTGGTTCTTGAATTATCTCCCAGCAGGACATGAATCCTTGGGTGTGGGGTTAAAATCAGACACACTTATTAAAATGACAAAATTTTCACATTTGTATGGGGAGAGAACGAAATCTTAGTTGTGAGTTTTTGGGGGTGGAATAGAATATAAAATATGAAGCCCCAAAATAGTGGACAGCTGATATGTACATCACTGAAGTATTCTCAGGTGAAGTTTATAGTGTTTTCATATTTACGTATTTTGGAAAAGCGAAGATGGACTTAAAAGGTAGAAAAACACTGACCGAAATCCTCCTTTCATTGAGAGAAGGCCAAAGCCCCAGGAGGCTGACATGGTTTCCGGCATCAGCCTGGGTGTGGGCCAGGGTGCTGAGGTCCTGAGGTCATTCCACAAAAATGATGCTGAAAAAGTGGGGCTCCCTGAACACCCACAACATCTCCTGACAATGAGCACAGTGAGGGCTTCGCTCACCCGTCTCTCAGGAGGTGCTAGACAGCTTCTGTGGGTTCCTTGAGGGGACTTTAATCTTTGCTATGCACGTTCGCTGTGTAGAATAGAAATAAAAG
Source organism: Glaucomys volans (assembly GCA_020662805.1). NCBI lineage: Eukaryota > Metazoa > Chordata > Mammalia > Rodentia > Sciuridae > Glaucomys > Glaucomys volans. The sequence continues at coordinate 688,370 of JAJEJO010000665.1, forward strand.
TAGCCCAGTAGCAGATGTCATTCCTGTTAGTTTCTGATATTTGGAGGCATAAGTGTCTTATTGCACAACAGAACAAGGACAATGGTAAGAGAAATTTTATTTTTAAGCTGCACGTGCTGATCCTTCCTATTCTCATGGTCAGGCCCCATCTTCAGGGTTCTTCCATCACACTGACTCTAGGATGTGAATGACACCTCCTCCCGTGCAGATGGAGGCTGGAGGAAGTCTCCCCAATACACAGGAACACGCCAGGGCATCAGCCTGCAGCACCCCTTGGTGCCTTCAACAGTATGTCACTGGGAGTGAATTAGAGGATGCATCAGAATGTCACCAACCCTGATGGGGACAGGAGTAGGGAAAGAAGTCAGTGTAGAGCAAATGTGGATTCTGTCTCTAGTGTTCAGCAAGATATCAATATGGTGCCATTACCTGCTTCTTGGTATTTAGAGAGATGGTGAAACCCAAACACTGGACATCAAAGCAATGTATTAAAGAGGAAGAAAATCCAGTCAAATATTTTCTTGTTCTAAAACCCAGAAAATATAGTAACAGAATAGTAAGAAACAAGAAACTTACACAATGAAGCAGTAACTTACACAGTAAAACAAATAAGCTCTGTGTATGGAGTACTACAATTTTTGCACTTATAAGCTAATTTATAACTATAAATATTTACATCATTAAAAGAAGAAAGATGAAAATAAAGGGGTATTTTATAATATGGGGTAAGAAAATTCACAAGATGGTAAACAAGAGAAATAGTAAAAATAAAGGCCAGAAGCAATGGATTAAAAGAAAAACAAAATCAGTACTCATAAAAAGGAATCTTAGAAAATATAAAATAGTCTAACATCTAACTACTCGGATTTGGGATAAATAGGTAAAGATCAGGGATTTGAAATAGTAAGAGTAAGAAAGAGACACCATTTAAAGCTCAGGCAATGAAAACAAATAAAAAGAGCCTGTTGATCCTGAAAAAAGAACCTGAAGAGAATGAAATGAATTACTTCAAGGGAAGATGGATTGGCAGAATAAAGATGAATGAAATGCATCTGTAAAGAAAGAAGGATGTAAGCCTAGATATTTGTGGGGAATCAGATTGAAGGGATCAACTGCATATGAAACAAGTAGAATTCATAGAAGGAGCTAGGGAACACAAAATCAATTTTGTAAAAATATATTTTACAATTTTTTAAAAGCAATAAATCAGTGTTTCTCAATTGGGGTTTGCATGCCCCTGGTGTTGATGACTTACAGCCATGATTTTGCAGATGAAGTCATATCTATTGGTTCATTAATTATAACAAATGCATCATACTACTGTAAAATTTTAATGACTGGGGGCACTAGGTGCAAAGTATGTGTATATCTCCAACTGTTCCAAAGTCAAGGACTCATTTAGTAAAAAATGGAAAATGTTAGGACCGAGAAATTCAGAAAGCTTTCACAATTGATAGAAATCATCAAAGTAAGAAAATATCATTGATCTCTCCATTATGAAACAAATTCATGGGTAAGTTGCCATGTTTGAATGTATTGAATGAACAAAGGTTTCCAGCAACATTACATAGAGACAGTGGTGAAGGGAAGACAGTTTTACTTATAGTGATCATGAGGCTACCACACATGTTCTGGCAAGAGTCTTCCAGAAAATTACCTATGCCTTTTATTGTGTCAAAGATTTCACATTGAACCCTGTCATTTTTTTGCAATATATACTGTAAAACAATCATTCAGACAAGCAGAGGTTAGAATAGGTGACTTCACTTATGACTAATTTACTTGGGATTCAGCAGGAGGACTAGGAACCCCTCTAGGTTTTCCAAATTGAATGAAATGCAGTACAGAGAATCAGGCTTACAAAGTCATTGAAACCCGTGGGGAGGAAAGATAAGGGAAATTTGCTGCTCATTTCAGTAAAGCGGAAACGGGGGGAATTGCAGAGAACAGCTGCTGGGTAGCCTCTGCCTGCAGGGAGGCAGCGGCAGATACCTCTGCCCTGGGCAACCCAGTTCCTCCACTCGATGATCCCAGAGATTGAGACTGAAGTGTTCCACGGATTTCGGAGTTTTTCCAACCTCAGGTGTTTTTGATTTCAGAATATGTTCATGTGTAATGAGCTCTTGAGGGGCAGACACACACCAAAACAGGAAATTCTTATGCTTTATACATACCTTATGTACATAGTCTGAAGGTAATTTCATACAATATTTTGAATAATTTTGAGTGTGAAGCTGAGTTTCAGATTGTAGAATTTTCCACTTGTGGAAGATGCCAGTGCTCACAGTGGTAGCTGTGTGCTACGTTATGATGCTTATACGATTCATATATGCAGCCAATAAATATATTTTACAATTCATTAGAAATCATGCATCATCACATTTCAAGGTAAGTAGAAAATATTCGTTGCATTAGTTAAATGAAAATGCAGGTTATAAGAAAGTAGATAGAGTACAGTCCCAATTTATCATGTTGCTTGGTTCTGTACATGTCCAACTTTATAGTGGAACTGAAGTTTTCCTAAGTGCAGAAGTAGGTACCACAAACATAGTCCTAAAATTTCATTTTTAAAACAAGGCTGAAAATAATGAGTCTCTGTTAATACGTCGAAAACCTGGAAAACAGTAGCTCTATAAGATTTTTTTCTGCTTCATGTAACATCAGGAATTTAAAATAATACATTATCCAGAAATACTATCCTATATACTAGTTATAGTTACTTTTAAAATAAATACTGTAGTTTAAAAGCCAAACAAAAAATTTTAAGACTGGGTTTTAGAATAACCAAGTAACTAAAGATCACATTAGCTTCATTTAAAAAAAAAAAAAAACATAAAATCAAAAATGTTTTCTTACTATCCATAACAGAAGAATAAAGTTGCTTTTAATGAAACAGTTCTTTAAAAGTCTGTCTTTCAAGAAGCACTGTTTCCTGGTCCTTCCTGGAGGCGGATTTTACTGGCTATCTTGGTAGAACAAAGCAGTCAATGATTAAAAGCCAACAACCACACAAAAATTGAGTGTATTACTCTCCTCTGCAGAGTGATTAAGTTGTGTCCTTAGTTGATGCCTGATAAAATATTTTATTGGAACGGAGTTGGTTGCCCCAGGGACCCACTCTGGGGCCCACAAAGGGAGAGGCATCCTTGGGAGGGTCCTCCAGGTCTCTTTCCCTGGGAACATTCCTCAATTATTCTGTGTTCCATTGGTCCTGCTTTGCCTGAATTGTCTTTAATTATCCTTATTTTATTTCAGTTTCTTATTTAGACAGAATCCCATTCTTTATTTTCACAATAGTTTTTGTTAAAAATAAAATTGAAGAGAAATTTCTCTTTTCTCTGATTTCAAATTCAATAAGAGAGTTTAAAGGTCAAGAAAGAATATTTAAGCAGAGAAGTTTGAGGAAATAGAAAATCTCTAAGCAACAATGAAAAGTCTAGCAGGGAAGGTCATGTAGAAATTACTGAAATTGTTTTACTTGCGCCTCCCTGGGATTTTCAGAAAGGCCTAGATTAATGAAGATTGAGAAAAGGATTAAACAGTAAAGAGGCTTCAATGGTTTGACTGTAGCACCCCAAGTCCATGAGTTGGAATCCTGTCCCCAGGGGAGCAACAGGGCAGACAGATGGGGCCTTTAAGGGATGATCAGATTGCAAACAGATTGAGGTTGTTATTCTAGGAGTGGGTTCCTGTGAAATTCAGTTTGGCTTCCTCTGCATGCCTGCACCCCTTACACACACACACACACACACACACACACACACACACACTTCCCCTCTGTCTTCTTCCATGGGCTGACTTGGCAAGAAGGCCCTCACCAGGGGCAACTCCGCAATCTTGCCCTTCCCAGACTCCAGACTGTGAGAAATAAATCTGTTTCTTATAAATTATCCCATCTCAGATATGCTGTTACAGTTGCACAAGATGGATTTGGACAAAGGTCATATAAACTCTGGGCTTGGGCTTAAAAACCACAAATTTGCCCGTCTTATAATAGATACAGACACACACACATATACACACATACTTTTAGAAATGCTCCTAATATATGCAAATATGTGGATAATGAAGGTATAATGAATGTAATTCTCCAACAGAGTATACACAGTCCCATTATAAAAATATTATGAGGATTTGAAAAATAATGGGCATATTCATGCTAATAAATAGTTCCAATTAGTCACATTAACAAAAGCAATGAACTATTTAACCTATCAAACTATTATTTAAAAACTTCACCTAATGGATTAATCTCATATCAAATTATACAGTACTATCCAAAGAATGGTGATTTAATTACTAAATTAAAAATTTCCCCTATGTACAAGTCATATATATAATCAATTTCTTGAGTGATGTGATAAATTCTAAGAAGGGCATGTGTGAAGCTAATGCAAATAATTTGATTTTCCTTGTGTTTAAAGTTCTCACACTGCATTAAAAACAAATATAGTGAATTAAAAAGATTGCATAGTTTAAATATTAACAGTTCTTAAATAGACAAATGGAATATGAATACTAAAACCTGCTACACAGAAGCTGGATTCTCAATTTCCAGGTGTGTTTTTAGATGAAGGTTCTCTGACATCAGGTTGTTAACTAAATTCCCTAAGACACTTAGAATTTTATAAAATAAGTAAGAGATTTTTGCAGAAAAACAGAATGAAGAAGATTGATACAAATATATACATGTATTCATTATATGTATATATTATATGTACATTATATGTGTGCATTCATATAAATATATGCATCTGTGTGCATATACATGGACACATGTATGTATATATGTGTAGGTGTATATACATATGTGTGTATGTGTACATATAAACACATATGCACTCATATGCAAATGGAGATTCATTATAGGAATGGGTTCATCCCACAACTTACTCTCCACCAACTGGAAAGCCAGGAAATCCCCTGATGTAATTCAGTCCAAGTCTGAAGGCCTGAGAGCCAGGGGAGCTGCTATCCACTATATCTGAGGGCACAGGAAGGTGGATGTCCCAGCTCAGACAGAAGCAAATCCACACTGTGTCACTGTGTTCTGCTCAGGTCCATCATGGCCTGGATGACGCCCGCCCACATTAGTGAGAGCTGAGCCTCTTTACTGTCTATTCAAATACTAATCTTTTCATAGAGGATCCCAGAAATAATGTATTACCAGCTTTCTGGGCACCCCTAACACAGACACCTTGCTCTCTCTCACAGGGATCAGCGATATTCTCTACAATTGAACATTAATTATTCCCATCCTCTATTTAATACCATAGATTCTCGGTACAGTTGTTGCTGCTGTTTGTGAAGAGGGCTAATTGCTTCAACCTCTTGCCAAGCTCTATTTCCTTTCTTGGGGTACCTTTTTGAATTCAGAGACAATTCTCTCTTACACACTTTTTATACTGTACCATCGCTTCCTCGTATGTGGCCAGCACAGGGTAGACCATTTGATAGCTATTTATTGACTTGAATTAAATTACCTGGAGTTAAATAAAACATCGCCAACAATGAACCCTCAATCATCTTGGCTGTGTTTACTACATCCTAAGGCCTTTCAAATAGAAGCCACATTTTAAAAATTCTAAAATAATTACAGAAATAAATATGGTGCCCCCTTGCTCACTATAAAGCACAGCTGTCAATTACAAATTCAATTATCAGTGGCTACTCTTGGATCTGGAGAAACCGGAAAATGTACCATTTTGTAATTGGTGTTGGAACATGTTTCTGGGTTGCCTTGGTTTTGTTTGGTCTATAGTTTTAATGTGACTAATTCTTGCTAGCTCAAAAATGTGCAAGGAACAAACATATTACCTAGTGACGATGACCTTTGCCTCTGGGACATTAATTACCCCACCTCCATAATTTAACTCTCGTTTTTAGTCATGTTTAAAGTGCCCTCTGCAGTTTGACCTCCTCCTTCTGGAATGATCCATTTTCCATGCTGTGTTTTATCATGGTGCTCTTTGACATCATCTGAAATGTTTTAAGAACATACAAAATTGGCTTTAAATTTATGTCAAGCTCTAAAAGGAAACAGTATTAGGGTATCATGCTTTGGTTCATATCTGTATCCTTTGGTGTTCCAGGATTGGAAACTAGGATTCCTTTTACCCTAAAACTCCTCAAGTGGAGGGAAAAAAGGAATTATTTATAATTTAAACAATAGAAGGAGCCTGTATAATTCTAAGAGGGATCTGAATCCTAACAGGTTTTAGCCTCTTAGTGTCTCTGAGTAAGTTAATTGTCAGCATCCCAAAGGCCACAAATGATAAGGTATTATTATCCCTCCTTTTCAATGTTCCTGTTAAGATTAGAAATAATAGATATAACACAATTGTCCCAAGAAGCCCTCAATAAACACTGGCTATTGTTGCTGCCGTAATCTGATCAAGGTCTTTATTGACCTGGTGAAAACCTTCTGCTTCTTGCTCTAAGAGATCATTTCCTTCCTCCTAATAAGTCTTTGGTAAAATAAAGTGGTTTGCTGGGGAGCCTAGCAATAGTCATCCACATCAAGGTTGGTCTTAAACTTGGAACTTAGCTGTGGCTTTGGGCCATGGCTCGGAGGTGAATCATGGACATGCAACCCTGAACTGTACTAGGAGTTCTGTGAGATTGATGAGGAGATTTGAGAGCCCAGAAAAACAAAAGCAGATTTTAAAAAATCACCAAAGGAGCCTTTCCTTCTCTCCCTCATGGCCATTTTGAAGTCAGTATATCTTGGCAGATATCAATAAGGCCAAGGAGAACTTTGAAGAAAACTGTATTACAGTCTCCAACCTCCTATCATGACCCTAGTACACTACATAGCTTTACAAATTGCTTCTAGAAATTTTCCCCAAATTTCCCTCTTCACTCACCATACCAATAACTTAGACTTCTCTGACCCTTTCACTAGCTTATCTCTTTTCAATTCATGTTTCATCAGTATACTTAACCCAGAATTTATTCAAGTTTAGCTAATAATTTGACAAGCATTTTTTCAGTGCCTATCTCTATTCTAGCTGTGGCATGTGCCACGGAAAACAAAATTCATAAAAGTGTCTGCCCTCCTTGCCTTCTACTTTAGCAGGAGGGCACAGATAATAACTGAGCACAGAGAAGGGGTTAGCCATGTGACAGAAAGGCAAGGAAAGGGGACAGAGAGATTGTGAAATAGATGTGAAGGAGTAAGATCGCCAGAGGTGCACGTCAGGTGGACATAATGGGGGAAAGCTATCCAGGCAAAGGAAGTACAGGTGTGAAGCCCAGAGGCAGGGAATGCCCTGCATGGTCTGAGGACTGAAGAGGCCATCATGGTTCCAGATGACCAGGTGGGGGGTGAACACAGATAGAGCAGATCTAGATTCTTGCAGCTACTAAAAATAATCTTGGCTGATGGTGGTGGTACACACCTGTAATCCCAGCAGTTGGGGAGTCTGAGGCAAGAGGATTGCAAGTTTGACATCAGTCTCAGCAAACTTGTGAGGCCCTAAGCAACTTAGTGAGACCCTGTCTCTACATTAAACAACAAAAAGAGGGGGGCCTGGAGATGTAGCTCAATGGTAAAGAGCCTCTGGGTTCAACCCCAGTATCAATAAATAGCAATACTACTACTTACTATTGGTGTATAGGTGTTGTGGAGAATATTTAAGGGTTTTGGGGGTGCAGCATAATTATACATAATAGTGGGATTCACATTCATACATGCACATAACATAATTTGGTCAGTTTCATTCCCCAGTACCTCTCCTTTCCTCCCTTCCTCCCTCCCTCTGATCCTCTTCCTCTACTGTTGTTTTGATGAGATTCTGAATGCAGTGTCTAAAGTGATCTGACTTGTGATTTTAAAAGACTCTAACTCCTATGTTATAAATGGGCTGCAAGGAAATCAGGCAGAGGCAAGCAGACAGCTCACAGGCCATTGCAAACACTGGTTGATGTCATGGGTGAGGAGGTGCTGGACTTCGAACAGGAAGGGGTGACACGTGGGTCACAGGGGCAGAGGAGGACAGGTTTGTGGATGACGCAAAGGTGTTTGGCCAGAGTACTTGGAAGTTCAGAGTTGCCCTGAATCCAGATGGACAAGATAAAACAGAGCTCTTTTAGGGTCAGTATGAGGAGTGTCATTTAGATGTGATGTGTTCGAGCTGTCCACTCACCCTCCCCAGATGATGTTGAGTGGACCTCATGTTGGACACTAAGACTGAAGGAGATTGCTAAGGAAGGGAGTGAGGAATGTCCAAGGGAAGATCCAAGGACTGAGCTTTTGCCTGCACTCCCATGTGAACCAATGAGATGAGGAAGAGGCAGAAAGGGGTGGACAGAGTAGCTGAGGGATGGCATTTGGACACCTCCAGGTGAACTCATTTCCAGGATCCGTAGATTATTGAGTAGGACAGATGCTACTGATTGGTCAGCAAGGTGAGGACTGAGCATCGGCCACCACAATCAACAACAAGAGGTCCCTGGTGAACATGGGAAGTGTTCTGGTGTGCCTGTGCGGGGCAGCTTCCATAGTACTGAGTCTAATCCTTATATATTGGTAATGAGTTGAGCTACACCGGGGAGCAGAAAAATGGGGTGATAAAGAGGGAAGCATGATTAGGATGTTTTTTAAATGGAAGAAGCATATTTCTGGTAATGGTAATGAACCAGCAGAAAAATGGGTGATAGTTCAGGAGAAAAGGAAGAAACTGCTGGAAAAAAAGAAAAAAAACATGGAGCAGGTGGGGATCCAGTGTCCCAAAGCAGGGGCCTCATTAAAAGCAAGGACAGTTGACCATGTTAACAGAGGGGAAGGCTGAGTACTGGCGGGTGGAGGGATGCCAAGCCTTAGCCTTCCCAGGAGAATCTACATATAAATATAAGGTCCTATTCAATGAAATAAACCTGTAATCATGCCATTTTAGTAAATTCAAATGAAGGATTTTCTATGAGGATCTGGAAGGTTATTTTTTTCCTGAGACACAGAAGAGACTAATTAGAGCCTCTTAAACCCTACCACGCAAATCAAACCCTGGGAAAAACATCAGTGTGGCTGAATGTGGCCCCTTTAGGAGGCACAAAATTTATTCTTTGCCTCGTGCCTGACAGGGCCTCCAGCAACTCCAGTTTGCAAATGAGCTCATTCATTTGTGAACTGGGACCCATAGCCATGCTCAAGAACAAGAAACAGCCTGAATGAAACTCTCTTTAAAATTGCTATTAGAATTAAATTCATTTTAGTCAAACTTTTTACTCCACTGTTTTAAAACTCCTTTGGTTTTGAATCAATAAAAGCATTTGAAGATGTGGCAATTGAGCAGATGGGTGGTCCAATTGGAAAAGCTTTGTTATCTCTGTGGGAGTCAGCAAACGCTCTGACCTGACAGGAAGAGAGTGTTTACACCAGTCAAAACAAAACCTCCAGCCTCTACCTTACAGAGTGTTTCCGTGGGTGTCTTTAAGTATTCCCGCAAACAGTGACAGGCTTTCAAATGAACTTGGAGGAAAAGGCCATTCATATTTTATCATGTTGGGTTAATGGAATTACAGTTGCAGGCAATGTTTTACTCAGGCTGAGAAGAAACTCCTGGGTAGTAATCAATACTTTCACACTCACTATTGCATCTAAAATATGTTCTTGTCTATGTAGACAGAGGCGTCAAATTAAACTTGTGAAGGTAGATTTTTTTTTTCAATCTTTTCTGCTGATGCAATAAACACAGGTTAGAAATCATCCTGTAATATGACTAAGTAAATAGAAATACTATTCAGGTTTGAAAGAAAACCTTGGACTCTTTATTCCTTGACGTTATAAGCATTTTACATTTCATAATTTGAAAACATCTTCCTAAATATTAAATATAAATCCTACTAAAAAGATAAGGTGGGATTGATAGAAACTCTATGCATCAAACTATATTGCAGGTCTTTATTTAAATCTATAGCTATTACTATGTTAAAAAGATGAAATATTTGGAAAAGAGACATGGCATTAAATAAATGATCTAATTGCTTCATACATTGACCACATGGCAAAGGATGAGCTTGCTTTTGAAGAAATCTGACGGTTTTTAGACCCTCCCCAAGTGAGTTTATTTTGTATCCAAGATCTCAAAAGGACAAAAGCTTTCATCTTTTTTTCTCTCCCAAAACTTGAACTTTTGTTTTCAAAAAGTATACAATACACTATTTGATATAAATATGATTATCACAATTAGATTAATTAACAGCCATTCCCACCGTGCTGCACCTTAGCTCCCCAGAACTTGTTCATCGTATGACTGACAGCTCTTGCCCTGGACCAACACCTCCATTTCCCCACCGCCCAACAATTGGCAAACACTCCTCTATTGTTTCATGTATGACTCTTAGATTCCACCTATAAGCAAGATCGTGCAGTGTTTGTCTCTCGGTTCCTGGTCTGTTTCACTTGGCACACATAATGTCCTCCAGGTTCATCTATATTGGCACAAATGGCAGGGTTTCCTCCTCCTCTAAGGTTCAATATCATCCCAGTATGTATTGCTATCACATTTTCTTTAGTCATTGTACATAGACATGTGAATCGTTTCCATACGTCACCTTTCAGTCCTGCTGCAATGAAGCTGAAGTGCATATATGTGGTCACCATGCTGATTTCATTTCCTTTGAATATGTGTCCAGAGGTAGGAATTCTGGGCATGTGGCAGTTCTGTTTTTAACTTTCTGGGGAATCTCTATACTGTTTTCCACACTTGATGTGCACCAACAGCAAAGTTCACTTTCTTCATCCCCTCACAAATCCACATTATCTCTTGTCTTTTTGATAACTGTCATTCTGGCAGGTATGAGATGATGTCCCCTGTGGTCCTGATTTGTGTTTCTCTTGATTAGTGATACTGTGCATCTTTCCACATATGTGCTGGCCATTTGTATATCTTCTTTGGAAAAGTGGTGATTTGGGTCCTTTGCCCATTTTTTAAATCGGGTTATTAGCGTTTTTTTTTTTTTTTTAATGGTTTTTCTGATTTTGTTTTTGCTTTTCTTTTTTGCTATTGAGTTGTGTGAGTTCCTTATATATGCTGGATATCAACCCTCATCAGGGCTTAATAAATAATTGTCGATAAATATTTTCTTCCATTGCACTGCAATTATTAATAATAAATATCTATATTATTAAATAAGTGCATTGCATCTTATGATGTTTTTAGATCAGTTTTCATCTTTTTATTTCTAGGAAGCACAACTCCTGTGGCCTCCATTTCTGTGTGATTTGAACTAACAGGCAAACAAAACAGAAGGGAAGATGACTGGTTACTATGATTCAATCATTATTAAAATTCGTAATAGACGTTTAGCTTGTTTCCATATTTATGACAATCAGACAAGCCCTGCCCTCCCTGAGGTCATGACTGGAGATCAGCCTCTGGCTGCTCCTACCCAAAGAGCATGCACCTGACTAGGGAGGGCTGTGCACTCCTCCAGGAGGAGCCCGTGCCCTTCCTGTGTCAGTCAGTGTGGGTCTGGGAGCATGTGATGTGAACAGAAAGCAGGGAAGCCTCTCTAATGACCTTTCTGGAAGAATAAACCAAACTTCCTGTTCTCCCTGTAAAGCAAGCTGCCTACGTCTGTGTCCACCCCAACAAGGCTTTACTGACAGGCTGCTCCCTAGCGTCCTTTGCAAAGCTGGGATATGTCTGCCATCTGAACTACTGGCTCCCAAAGAGTCTGCAACATCCGTTCTCTCCTATCAAGAATACACCATTGTGACATTTGTAATGAATTTTTACATAAGCTCATAAAATGGGACATGCACACCAAATGAACTTTATTCTATGAAAAACCATTTTAATGATGTGTAAACAGACCAAAGAATCATTCAAAGTTTTATACTGAAGTATTGTGGTGAGACAACTGAAAATTTTCACCAAAACAAAATAAAAATAAAAAAATATCAGGCTGGGGATATAGCTCAGTTGGTAGAGTGCTTGCCTTGCATGCATAAGGCCCTGGGTTCAGTCCCCAGCACCAAAAAAAACATATATATATATATATATATATATATATATATATATAGATAGATATAGATATAGATATATACACACACACACACACACACACACACATGGTAGAGTGGTAGAGGTATAACTCAGATAGCTCAGTGGTAGAGCATGCATTTAGCATTCTCTAGGACCTGCATTTGATGCCCAGCACACACACAAAAAAAAAGGGAAAAAAAACTATACATATACATGATATATAAAATATATATATGTGAAATATAAATATATGCTTTATATTTTATATATGATATATTTTATATATAAAATATAGAGAATTGTATATAAATATTACATATACATACATAAAGTACATGTTATATATATTTTATTTTTATGTGTGATATATATATACACAAGAAAATAGGGAAATCTGATGACTTTCTATTCCACTCTAAAAAATTTATATATGCAAGTTACTTGTAAGAATTTTTGCAGATATCCAATTAGGCTACTCCAAAAAGAAAAGAAAAAAGGTAAAAATATTGAAAAATATATTTTTAAAATAAATTAATATCTATATAATATTTAACAATTTTTCTCAACTGTTTTGATTATTAATCCTGATCATATTTACTATTATATGATAGTAGTAATTTGCTATATTTACTCATAATTTAGCATCTTTCTTATATTTCCTTATTATTTGTAATATATAGATTCTGCCTTTAATTGCTTATATTTCCCAGGAGATGCTCTGTATAAAAAGATCTATAGAAAATACTGCAGATCATATTTGTCTTAAAAATTCAAAATATAAATCAACCTGTTAAAGACTATAAGATGGCCAACGTAAAATATAATTAATGTTCTATCAAAATTATGGAAAAGCTGTAAGAACGGAGCAATGAGCTTTTTTCTCCTGAGTTATTAGAAAGTTAGTAGACAACCTTACCAATTATCATTCTCCAATACTTATTGTCTGTTTTACACAAACAAAGACCTTCTCCTACCTTTCTGCAATGCAACTGTCAAAATCAGGAAATCAACTCACTTCACCAGTTCTATCCTCACATTCCTTTCCAGTTTTGCCACTTGTAGCAGAAATGTCCATGGAAGCAAAATGGTGCCCTTTAGGGTCACACACTGCATTTCGTTCCATTGATCCTTAGTTTCATTCAGTCCAAAAGATTTTTCACTCTTTCCTTGACACTCAGTATATTGATATTGTAAAGATGATGTTCATTTACTCTGTAGAATCTCCCCTCATTGGACTTTGTCCTGTGGTTAGGTCCCTAGCTGGGGTGCCCCAGGAGTGATCTATCTTTCCCATCACAGCACATTTGGTGATACACAGTTGTTGATTGTCCCATTATTTTGAAAATTGGTTGTGAGTAGTGTTATGGCTAATTTCACATTCCAAGTGGACCAGGACACAGAGTACCCAGACTTTTGTCCAAACATTCTGGGTATCTGTGACGTGTTCCTGGACAAGACTGACATTTGAGTTAAAGTGAGGAAAGCCATGGCCCTCTTTGATATGAGTGACTGTGTCCAGTCAGTTCAAGGTCCAAACACAGCAAACCACTGACCGTTTCCTGATGAGAGAGAATTCTCCCTGTCTGAGGCCATTCAGGCTTGAATTTTGGCTTTTTTCTCCCTGACTTCACACTCAAAACTAAAACTAAAGCATGGGTTCTCCTGGGTCTCTAGCTTGACAGTTTACCTGGCAGATCATGGGACTTGTCAACCTCCATAACCACTTGAGCCTGTTTCTTATAATAAATCTCTTTATGTGAATATGTATGAGTATTAAACACACATAGGTAAAGATATACATATATACATACATATCATATACACATACATACATACATACATACATCTTTGCATATATACACACATGCACATCTAATTGGTTCTGTTTCTCTGAAGAACCCTAATAGACGTATTGAATACCAGACTTCTCCACTGTGAAAATATCTTTTTTTTTTGCCGGTAAGTCTTTTCTGGAGGTATTTTGAAACATGAATGTCCTTTCCTAACCAAACTTCATTTCTTCCTTTATTTACTTTTATTGGCATGGCTCAATGATTTCCCAATTCAATGGGTTATCACTCACTATTTTTGGCACTTCCTGTTGAAGCTCAAGTTGTCCCTGATTTGACTCATGTCTACAGCCGTTCGTCATTTTGTGAACACCTCCCTGCTTTCTGGCACAAACAATTGTTTCTAATCAGTTTGTGCTTCTCTTTCCCTACAAAGAATTAGCATTTTCTCCAAGGAATGCTAGTTCCTTATTATGGAGAAAGGTTCTTAGAAGCCAAGATTTGGGCACCAGTGTGCTCACTACTGTTGTGGTGTTACTGCCTCGAGTTTCTTTCTAGGGAAAGAGCAAGGGAATATATTTATGCATGTCTGTAGGTAGTAAATAGGTAGATAGAAGATATTTGTTTAGATCAGCATTTAGTCCTCTACTTGTTTTTATATAGGAAAGACTGAATTCATACCTATTCTTCTAGTACCTGTCAAATACCATGGGTTGAAGTCTAGTCTTCTGTTTTTTCATAGTTTTATTCCCTTCACCAGCCAGAAGAGTCCTGGTCCCTATTATTTTCTATGCAGTTAATCATATGCTTACCACTAGTTTGTAACCTATTTCCTATCACTTTGGCTGCCACTCTTCCATGCATGGATACCCTCTAAAACTCACTCAAGCTCTGACACCCCGCTCTAGAGAGCAACCTTGCTGCATGGACACTCTGTGTCAAGCTATCCCTATAGGCAAAGCCACATCACCATGTTGAGACTCTGATGTGCTCTGTGGGCAGCCCCATTTTTTGGCTCCCTCCACATCCCACTGGTTCTCCGATTCTCCACTCTAGGCTAATTCTCTCTATAGCTATGTCCATTCTGCTGTGCACCACCTGCTAGAATTTTATTTCAACAATTAAATTTTATTTTAAACTTGCTCAACTTTTAAAAATTTTCTATCAGTCCTTAAACATTTTGTGTACTTAATAGTCTTTATCTGATAATTCCAGTATCCCTGGAGTGTAAACATTTTGTTTCTTGCTTTTACTGATTCTCACTTATTGTGGCATTACCTTGTCTGTATTTAATCTTAACCAATGAAAATCCTTATTTCCTAAATTTCAGAGATTTATTTTTTTCCTGATAAGAGGCACTTTTAACAATTTAGCATATTCTTGTATTAGTTTCATCAAACAAAAGAAACTTGGGACCTGAGAGCTCTTGAATTACCTTATCTCCCACATCCAAACAATTACTCAAGTACTTTTTCCAAACCAACTTCCTACAATCTTCATGACCACTGTCCCAAATCCACCTCTGTTGTCCACCTCCCATACTGCCGAAGAGAGATCGAACAGTAAACCTGACCCTGGTTGCCATGCTCAAAATTCTTTAAAGTAAAAAAGTAAAATATACACATCTTGAACTGACAAAAGCACCCTGATTTGTCCTTCCCTGTCTGATTCTCCAGCCTCAGGTCAGGTAGCTCCCAGGCCTGTTCCTCAGGAGCTGTGTTCCAGCCATCACTGATGGAATTTTCCACATGTGCCACCATATTTCTGCACATGACAAGTGTACCTTCTCTCTAGTTCAAGTGCAGGCTCCACTTGGAAAAGTGTATATTCTACACAACTCCCTTGTAGCTCATTCTACCTTGTACTGTAAAAGTGCATTTGATTATTTTTTTCAGCTAAGTTTCTTAAGGTCAGGAGTCACATCGACTCACTTGTGCATTTCCTGTTCAAACTGGCAAGGACTAGAATCTCAGTGAACAGTGGCAGAGTTCATTGTGGACTTACAAGAAGAAACTACTGCAGGCATTTGTGTAAGGAAATGCTGGTGGAAATCTGATCACATATACATCCTTATAAACTGTTACTAAAGCAAAAGCATTATTGAACACATTTTTTAAAGTATATGATATATATTTATCTATGTTCATTAAAATGGTCTGCAGAAACACTTTTTCTCAGGTTGTAAACATTCACTTTAAAAATCAATGGAAAGTTAATAGAAGGTCTAGAGATTCAGCCTCCATGGGAGAGTGCTGATGCCAACATGGTAGTGGACACTAAATTTGGATTGTCATGAGATGTAGAGATCAAAGTTTCATTTGTGTGTGTGTGCGCGTGCACACACACACACACACAGCCTCCTGCATGGATCTTCCTCACTTGCTTTAATTCTTTCTGAACAGTTTTCTTAATCCTGATGATGGAGGAAGCAGCTTCAATAATGGTTTGAATGGAATTGCACCCAAAATTTTCATTTTGCTTTTCTTTTTTCTCAGAATCAACAATTGTCAACTCCTTAGCTTAATCATCCATTGAGAATACATTCTATCTCTTACTGTCCGTGCCCACTGTACCCTGTTTGTGTGACTGCTCTAGATGCTTGGAATCTTTTTCGACCTACTATTTCTCCATTTGGATTTATTACTCAGTAATTGTGAATAAGTTCAAATTCCCAGACATCTCCTGTTATTAACCACTTATTCCCTCTTTCTCCATTTCCAGATACAAATTCAACTCTTAATTTCCCATTAATAAAAATGGCTGCAAAAGTATCATTCTGTGTACTATGTTGCTGTGCTTTGTAGAAGAGCAACTTCCAAGCCTTGCTCCTCTTATTTACCGGTTCAATATTCTCTGTTAAGTCTTGCCTCAGGGTGGACCACAGGAGATTTGTGCAAATATCCTTAAGCTGGTTATAATTCACTGCAGTTTAATATACAAGGGAATGTAGAATCCATTCATCATCCAACTGCAAAAGAAGAAGAAGAGAAGAGAGTAAAAATGCAGGTAATTTTACAGATAGGAAATCTTCTTAAGAGACATTCAAAGAACCTGTCTTTAGACAGATCAGATGTGAACTCCACACTGATGACAATATTACAAAAAAGTTTTTGCATGTCTTGGGTTTTCATCTCAAAATCTGGCTACCATATTAGTACACATCCATGATTATATGTACAAACTTAAACTCTATACCCACTAAATGTAATGGACATGGAAACTGCCTTCAGGAAATTATTGTGATGAGTGGATATAGCTCAGTTTAGTGACTATTGCTTGATGTTTAAGATTCCTATTGCCATTTCTAGAAGTTAACCAAACAGAACAAAAGTAGTTGTAAACTCCAGATTATAAAGAAACTTTATTTTCTATGAAACTACCACCATACCACACATGTTTTTCAGACACTGGCACTCTTTCCAGTAATTGAAAGTGTTTCCTGCAGTAACACGTAGAGAGTGATTCGGCAGGTGCAAGCTCCAAGTCCTGATGCTCTTTTGTGTCCTCTAGCCAAGTGATTTAGAAAACGCCACAGAAAGTCTTTTATGCCTCCACTTTTTAAATGCACAAGATAAGGACAAAATAAGGACAAAATAGTACTTGTTTTATAGAATCGTAGAAATGAGCAAATACAGGTGAATGACTTACAAAGTAAAATCTCCACAAATAAGACCATTAGTTCACAACACATCTACATAAAGAAAATAGGTCTCTTTTCCCTCCCACACCCCAGGGGTTCTCCCTCCAGGTTCTGGAGCAAACAGTTGGGTTAATTACTTGCAGCGATCTGACATTACCTGCGCTTTGACTCCGCACGGAGCCCCCGAGCCCCCCATTGCCTCTGCCTGCTGGAGCAGGCTCAGCAGGTCCCCTCTCTCTGTGTCTGATGCATTTTCTCGGCAGGGGACTCTGTGCAATTACCAAACTGGTAGCATCCAAAAGGTCCTAGCTAATGTTCAGTCTGGATGACAGGGAAGTCTCACCAGCACCTTGATTGTCCCAATACCCCTTTTGACTTACATAATCCTAGAAGCAAATACTCAAGTTTGTGTTTAAAATTCTGCATGGAAGGGCATTATGTCTCTGCATGGCTCATCTCACCTAAACACGGGGACTTTTTGGTGTGAAAAGATCTATTGGACCCATGTCCATTTGTTTTTTAGGTAACTTATTCCAGTGTCATCTGTTTCCTTAATTTTGCAAAACTAAAGGCTCAGTGTTCGTTTTTATGGTCAAATAAACCTGGTCATGCAGGTGCAGTGCCCATTCCTTTCCAACAGAGCAGCTTCGGTGCAGGCAGATCATCAAGTGTGTTTTGAGCTGGTGAGATTTTACAGAACAGTTAGGACCAGAAGTTGCTTTAAGCTACAAGGATCAATCAAGCTGGCCATTGAGCAGAGCGCACCTTTGTCTCGAAGGCAGATTTCCCCATCTTTGGGGCAAGGACAGCACAACTCGCTTTGTTGGCATTCTGGGTTTTTCTGCACCGAGCCCTTTATGTCAGAGCAGTGGGCTCTCTCATCCAAGCCCAGGTACAAGTTCCATGAGTGGCTCAGAAACTTGTTTGCATTTTTATCTGATGCTTGTGTTTCTCAACTGCTTTTGTTGACCTGCTTTTGCAACTTTTCTTTGCAATGTGAATACAACCACAAGACATGAAATCTCGGTGAATATGATGCAGAATTTCCAAATAAAATACAGGATTCTCAGTTACATTTGAATTTCAAATAAACCATAAATAATGTTTTAGTATAAATATGCCCTATGCAATTCCAATTTGACTTGGTGTCTTGTGTTTTTATTTGCTAAATCTGGCAAGCCTAATCTCATCTCTAATTATTCAAACATCTCAATAAAGCAAAACAGACTTGTATAAATACTCAGTTCCCATGTGTTTACTTTTATTTCTTCTTACCACGCAAAACTGCCAACCATCCTTCTTTTGATTCCAGTTTATTATTTTTCTGGCTTTAATTGCTTATGAATGTTTGCTTTCATTTACTGTCTGCTGCCTGCAATCAAATTTATCAATGCTCTACATCTTTTTTCCTACCTAATGTCTTTATTTTCACCATTCATTCATCCTTGTGAAAAAAGAATAATTCCAAAATGTGTATTGCTGGTTTATGGTCTCTAAATGGCACAAGTTGACTAAGGAATGCTCAGACTATAGCACCAAGAAGGTCATTCCACCGGCATACATTCTCCTTGACAAGTCTGGTCCACCTTACGAATAATATCATCCCTTTATTCTAAGTGCCCAAAATTCTGAAGTCAACACGACGCCTCTTTTTTCTTTACATGTGTCAAGTTCTAGAGGTCCCATCATGGATTTCTTGTGTTGATTATTATTTTCATGCTTGTTCCTCAAGATCTGTGGTACCATGGCAGGAAGTCAGATCTCCATTTGGTGGTATGTTTTCAGCTCTCCTTCTTTCCAAATCATTTTGTACTCTATTATCAGTTTTCAGAAGACTAACCTTTTGATCATTATGCTTCTGAATACCTCAATAATTTCTTCAACCCCCTTTGGGTCAAATACAGATTTCAAATCCTTTCATGTATTAGTTCTTCATTGACTCTTAATATCCTCCGTCTTCATTTCACCAGAATTCTCTAAGGCAAGGAACACCTGACAAGAAGTTCTCTCTGCTCATGGATCTGACCATCCTGTTTTGTCTGCTCCACCATCCTGAGAGCACAAAATGACCACGGTTCTTCCTTAGCCTTGCTGTTCTTTTGTGTCAAGCACTTATAAGTTGCTGTCATTGATCCACCCATTCATTTCAAACCCCATTTCTGCACCTTCACTGTTGACACTCCTAGTTAATGAATCATAATGCGAGAACAGAGACTATGAACAAAGTCCCAGCTGTTTCGCTTTTCATGGGCTGAATAACCCATTTTTCTCTTCTTTCAAATAAGGATAATAACCTTCACCTACTAGGCTCAAGGAGGATTAAACCTGGCATCTGAAGGCAGCCAATCCATCGGGTGGTATGCACAGGCACCACACAAGTGATCATCTTTTCCCATATAGTTATTTTCTAATTTGAAAATTGTCAAGCAGACACTTTTCAGAAAAGGGGCCACATGTAATATTAGCATAGACCCCTAGATGTGATGGGATGCACACATTAATTACCCATGTGGCTTTGCCAAGGAGTAATAGTCCTAGGTAACTGAGGACTGTACCCTCTAAAAGCAAAACTTCAGTAGATTTTGATGAAATTCTTGCAGACTTTTTTTCTGATGTATGGTATATTCTGTCTTCATGAGCACAACGTGTTTAAATTATGGGTTTGTTTGAGCCAACATAAGGCAGGGATTCTGCTTTTCTGGGAACTCCTGGGTGGAATCCCCCAGATCCAGAAAGCCCAGATCATGCCAGCACCCTGTCGTAGCTCACAGCCTTAGGATGGAACACAGCCTCTCAGAGATGGGCGTAGACTGCCAAACACCAAACAAGATCCCTTCCACACTGAAGCCCTATCCCTGCCTTTGATCTATTTCCCCTTAAATAAATCACTGGGGCCTTTTTCATTCATGCAGTTCCAGTTCCTACCAGGGCTGGAAGATCCCTCAAGTGCCCTGCTTCTTAAATCTACCCTCTGCCTTTGTCTTTCTTTCTTACTGATGATTTCAGATGTTTTTATCTTCCCAGGCAGCTCACCCCTCCTAGCAGGAACCTGCTCTGTCTGGGTGCTGGCCACCCCATCATTGAAGTACATTTTATATTTTATGACAAATCCATGAACATTGTAAACATTAAGTGTATTCCCTGCTCAATGTCCCCTCTTTCACCAAAGGAAGTTATAACTCTTTTCTGGTCTGCTCATCTGTTCTTCCACTTCTCCGTCAAGGGTAAGTTTGCCTAGACTTACACTCCTGCCTCCTCCACACTCATCATTCTTAATTCTCCCACCTGACTCTCTTTGCAATTTGATGCTTCTTAGCACCTGGAGATTTTAGGCCATCAAGCATTTTGTGATCATAGAAAAAGCAATGGTAAACAGTGTGTGGGTACTGAAGGAGTTCACCTGTGACTGAACTTCATTATGTCTCTTTGGCAACTATAGGAGTCCATTGCTTGTCTTCTGAGGTCCAGCAGTGACCTGGCAGTTGCTGGATAATGCAAAATTTGTACATAAAGTTATTGTTAGATGAAGCTCACTGACTATAATTCAGTGCCAAAATCTTAGTATATTTGCTTCACATCTTTATTATCTGTTGAACATATCATCTTGCAAAATATTAGAAGGCCTTTCATGCTGCAAGGGCCAGGTCATGAATAAGATATTTTTTTTAATTTAAAAATAAACTTAACAGTGTTATTTTCTAGTTGTCAATAAAGGTAGACTGAAATATTAATTTATAATTTTGTTATTTTCCACAAAATATAGAGCTAAGTCTTATTACTGAAGACACAGGTGGATATATTTCTATGAACAACTCGCCCATGGATAAGTCCTCCTATATTTATCATTCATTCCTGCTTGTGTGGGGGCAAGGACTTTACTTTTGACTTGACAAATCTGAATTTGTTAGGCACTATCCTCTCTGAAGACCCTACATTCTTTTACCCCAGTCCTTATTCCCAACTTTATCTCCTACAATTAGGATTGGTGACACTTATTCTTAACTAAGTTCACTGTATCTTTCCACCCTTGGTCTTTGTATATACATCCTGCATCTTCCAGGGCTGTTCAAAACCTACAATTAGTGTAGCAATGTACACAGGAACCCAATCCCGTGCCCACATGATCGGGAAGATTAAGAAAAAAAAAATGGACCTTTCTTAACTCTTCAACTTTATCAGTTCCTAGCAGGAGATCAGAGTTCAATTATCACATTAGCCCAATACAAAATAAAAAGAGTGAAAATGTTCATGTGCAATGAGTAGATGCCAAAACAGACGACTTATAAAAGCTACCTTTTGTTTCCATCAGTCTCAGCTATCCTAATATTTTTTTCTTCTTAAATAGTTGGTCAAATGTTACTCTGATTTTTTATAAGTGTCCCCCAGAGGCCCAGGTTTTGAAATCTTGTCCCCAGCCTCTGACCATTTTTGGAAGTGGTGGGACCTCTAAGATGTGGGGTCTAGTGGAGGAAGTCATTGGAGGTATGTTCTTGAGGCAATACTGAGGCCCTGGCCCCTTCTAGTGTCTGTCTGTTTCTAAGATGACATGAGATGAGCATCTTGCTCTACCATAGGTTCCCTACCATGATGCAATAGGATAAAGCAAACATGGACTGAAACCTTTGAAACTTGAGCCAAAATAAACCTTTCTTCCTTATAATTTATCTATCTTAGATATTTTGTCATAGTTGCAGAAAGCTAACTGGCACAATTACAGTACAAAACAGTCTATTCAACTATTCATTGGATAAATATTGCTTTCGTTTAATTTCCAGAACTATTCTAGGTTTTGATGACTTTTCAACAAACAAGAAAAATCAAATGTTGGTTCACCAGAAACTTATAATTTAGAGGGAGAAGTAATATACTTAACAAGTAGGTATTTGATATTATGATCAGAAAACACTTCTAAGAACTAAGACATGTATGAAGAGAGGTTTTCATTTCATGGTATCAGAATGATCGACTCAAGGAATCACATCCTACTTCCCATATTGTTTTAAATTTGTTTATTTTTAAAATAATTCAAAGAGGTCGTTAGTTCTTAGACTTTCTCTTATTGGAGATACTTCCTTCTTAAATTCTTGGTGGTGCTCATTTTAATGAGCTACATGCATCCAACCAAAGGAAATTACACTAGAAAATTGGGCTGGACAAACAGTACTATGTAGGAAACCCCTTATGTGACCACACAAAGGCATTATAAATGAAATTAGCAGAAGAATTTTTTAAAAACAGAGGGAAATGTTTTCTACCTCCAGAGGTTTAATTTTGCAATTTCCTAAAATACCTAGGAGGCTTCAAAAATAATTTATTTTATTTGTTCTAATTAGTTGTACATGACAGTAGAATGCATTTATGCATTTTGATAGATCATACATAGAGTGTCATCTCTCATTTTTCTGATTATACATATTGCAGGATCACATGGGCCATGCAGTCATATGTGTCCATGAGGTAATAATGTCTGTTTCACTCTGCTATCATTCCTTCCCCCATGCCCCTTCCCCTCCCTCCCCTCCCTTCTACTTAATCTACAGTAACTGTTCTTCCCTAGCCTCCCCCACACCATTGCGAATTAGCTTCCCCATAGCAGAGAAAACATTGGGCCTTAGGTTTTGGGGGTTTGCTTATTTCACTTAGCATTCAGCTTTAAAAATTTTTTTAAATTTTTTAATTTTTTTTGTTTCAAATGACTTATTTTGCTCTTTTTCCCCTTGCTGGCCCTCAAAAGATTTTTTATTCTCATTTTTGAAATAAAATTACATTAATACTATCATTGAATGAGGAGAAAACATCTATTTTCGGGGGGGAAAAAAAACACTCAGTGTGAATCGGGGAGAACACATTGTGTGAAGTGACTTTCCTCGTGGGCATGGAGGGAGTACCTCTGTGGGAGGGCACATGATAGCCCCATGACCCCTCCAGCCCCCTGCCCGGTGGGTGTCACCTAAGCCCTGCCCTGGCCTCTGCAGATTTCTCATGCAGGTCTGTCCAGGGGCATGGCCAGCCACCTGGAGGAGGCCCTGGACAGCAGCCCCGTTGTGATTGGTGTTCTCTGATCCAGACCTCCAGTAGAACTTCATGTTGGAACAAGATACAGCTAGTTCAGCTTTTGTCCTCACATTTTTCTCATTGTATTAGAATTCACCAGAATCACAGAGCCAACAGGGCAGGTGTGTATGAAATTTATGTGGATAAGACTTATTTTCCTAAAGAACTGGCTTATATGATTATGAAGGATGCAGGTTCAAAATGCGCGGGTGGGCAGGCCTATTGGAGACCCAGGGAAGAAAGGAGGCTACAAATCCGAGGCGGGAGGCCTGGTGAGCTTGCTCTGCTCAGGGAGTTTGGTCTCCTGCTCGATTTAGGCCTCAGCCGATTGGATGAGCTTCCTCATGGCCCCTGCCCTGTTATGCGGGGGTCCTTAGTTAGGGCAGCTAGAGCAAGCAACGGAAACTGGTCATTCATAGTACTGCAGGCGGGGTTCCCCGGATTCTGTGTCCAGTTTGGGCCTGTTTCTGCTTGATGAACAGGAAGGCTTTCTTTTTGTCGTTTCGTTCAGAGGCACATGACAAGAGAGAGGAGGCAGCTCTGGGGCACCAATGCCGTCCACAGTGTTTCTGCCCTTGCAACCCCATCAACTCACAAAGCCCCAACGCCTGATGTCTCACGTTGGTGACTAGACATGACTCGGCATTGGTGACTGACCTCAGGGGTGCACCACCTTCAGACCAGGGCAGAGGGCAGTTGCCTTCACTCAAAGTTCTGCAACTTAAACATGGATATTATCCCAAAACACCATCAGAGAGCCCTCCAGGATAATTGACCACGTATCTGAGCACTGTGATCCAGCCAGCAGGTTAACACACAGGATCAACGTCCACACCACCTCTGTAAGAATGCAGTGATACCGAGAGATTAGAGAAGTCCAAAAGAAAAAAAAAGAAAAAGAAAAAAAGAACAGAAAAGAAAGGTAAATTTTTATAGAAAGTGGAAAGTGATAGTAAAGAAGATAATTTAACCCCATTCAAGAGTTTGAGAAATAACCACTAAACAGATGGAAAAAACTTTAATTTCACTTCATTGTAATAGATTTAGTAAGCCTCTGTTTCAGTCCCTACTGTGTGCCTAGTATTATACGAGGTTAACATCATAGCATATAGATATGAAGAGCATGTCTGTTTTGAAATGAACAATCCAGGTGGGGCATAAATTCGAGATGGTGTAACTATATTTTTGTATTAATAATTTCTTATTGGAATTTTATCTCTTCTGTCCTCAGGGTTCTTACTAATTTAAACGAACACAATTGTTTTGGGTAGGATATGAGATGCATTTTATTATTTACAGGGCTATTGCTTAGCAATAGATCCAGTTGCCTCCTTGGCAGCAGATCAGCATTAACCACAGTGGCCTCTAAACAGGCAGAAGCACGGATCTGTGGACCGCAGAATAAGGACCTCATGTCCTGCTTTATTTCAGCTCTTTCGTCCTGCTCCCCAGGTCCTCTGCCTTCTTGTGTATAGGACCCTTTGTCTTATGGAAACACTCTAGGGATATTCCTTCATTCAATCAGTTCATGCATATGTTCATTCAAATATGTTTACTAAGAATTTAATATATATCCTACATTTATGACTGGTACTCAAAGGTTGAGGATAAAGATTGACTACAGAGTACACAGAAATATTGTTTTCTATCAATGTCTCTTAGCATTTTTAAGGTGTTTTAAAAATATCAGCATTTGCAAATATTTTTGGAGTGTTGGAGTTTTCTCCTTTTAATAACATCACGGATATTAAATCTAATAGTGATTTGGCCTATTTTATTCTCATGACTTGGGAGATGAGTATATACATTTTCAAAAACATTTGTTGAGGGCACATTCTGGGCTTAGACTTAGGTTCAGTTTCAGACATGTAGAGATTTTTAAAAGAAAGAGGAAGTGAGAGAAAAAGTGAGGAGAGAGGAAAATTAGGAAGACAGGTAGAAAAAATGAGAGATGTAGTTTATCTCCTTTCAGTTCTTCCTAGTACATTGTTGCTCTTTCAGCTTGGAGAGTACACTCCAAGAGCCCTAGTGAGTGCTGAAACCTTGGATTGTACCCAGCCCTATACACCCAACCTTTTCTCCTATGATAAAATTCAATTTATACGTTAATCATCATAAGAGATCAGCAACAACTAGCAGTAAGTAATCATAATAATATACTGTCATAATAGTTATTTAAAACCTAACAAGTTGTTTATTTCCACAATTTCCATGTAATATTTTGGACTGAGGCTGACCATGGAAACAAGATCATGGTGCCTGACTCACCATCCCCATGTGGGCCTGAGAGGGAATGAATTCAGAGGGAGACAGAGGAGGGAAATGCATGTGAAAGGAGCAATTGCTGGGGAGCCAGAGTGAGTTGGGACCCAGATTGCTTCTAGAACATTTATAAGTTTAAATGGCTATTGCCAAAGACAAAAATAAGCCTGAGACATAATTTTCAAAAGCGATTTATTCATTAAATTGGACTTGGGAACCTATCTACTCTTACTTTTATGCCAGCAAGGTTCAAAGGTATTAGCAAGGAAAATCAGTTCTATGTCATAGCAAGAGTTGATGCTCAGAGCCTAATTGGGAATCATTCTCTCATGGTGGGGATTCTTCTGGAACCTGGTCCTCCCGATTGGACTACATTTGGCAGTCTTGGGTTGACCCCAGTGAGACAAGCAGGCAGTTTAGGGACAAATGCAGAAGTATTGCTCTAGGTTAGGGGCAGTGGTGTTTCTGTGCCTGGCCATTTCCTGGAGCAAGCAGGGTTGATGAGCTGCTGTTCTGTGGTCAGACTGTCTTGGGATTGTCCTGATGGGATTGGTGGCTGCCATGGCAGAATTTCATCATCCTCATCACCTTAGCTTGGAAGAGGCATGAATGAAGTCATGAGATGTGACGAGCCAGCAAATGGTTTTGCCATTGTGGCAACAAGAGGAAGGACCTCTCTGATGCGGGGTTATGAGGAATGAAACTTGGGGTGCCAGAAGATGAACTTTGGCCTTCATATTTGATGGCATGGAACTTGATATTAGTTATATGATTTTGAAAACAGGCACAAAGGGAAAAATAGATGGTCAATGTTATGAGAGAGGCTTGTTAACATGGAGACCCCAAGTGGCTTCTGAGAGTCATAACTCAGCCCAGGGATTTTACCTTGAAAATAATCCTGGTCTTTTCAGTCACCTGTTCTCTGTGGGAAAGGAAAAAAAAAAAAAGATACTTGTTGGAGGAAAACACAGACACATTTCTGAATACCAGAAATGGAGAGGAGATTTTACCCCACCTGAATAGTTGAAAATACAAAGCAAACTCCATGGATAAAGAGCTTGTTCAGGATTAGGAAAACTACTTAAAGCATTATGTGCTCACTGTAGGAGTCCATTTCTAGAACCTTTTCAGGGACTCTGAGTCAACTAGTTAAATGAGACCAAAAAAAAAAAAAAAAAAAAATTGCTATAGAAAAGAAAGAACTGCTTCTTAGATGCTAACCATTTCAAGTTTGCATTTTGTTTACCATGTAAGAGGGACAACCAGGAGATAACCATCCATGCAGCTCATTCTCCTCCAGGAGACACCCACCACAGCTCTGTCAGTCACGGTACAAAACCTAGCCTTATGTGGTGGCCATCGCCACCTCCTCTGGGTAGGCTCCCAGGGACAATGCCTTTGAGCTTCCCAACAGCTGTCTCTGGATTACAAAGAAGCCACAACTTGGAGTAGTTAGATTTAGAGTCCCAGAAGCTGTCTCCTGTAAGAAGGGCAGACACTGGAGCTAGAAGAACTTTCAGGTCTCATCTGCAATCTCCCCCTCACCCCGCTGCAGATTCAGAGCTAGGCTTTGGAAATACAGCCACCTCGGGTAAACTGAGACTTGTGTCTTCACACTAGTCCAAAGATCATAATTGATTGAAGCATTTAGAACCTTTGGGTAGCAATTTAGGAAAACTGAATGCTTCCTGCCAGAATACTCTGTTCTTTGATGGCAGCCACTGTTCTGGAGGGTTCTCCCACCTCCGGGGCCGTTTCTTTTTCTTCCTCTGCACACACAGCCTCTTGCAGTTTTCATGCTGCATGTATCAGCCTGTGGATTAGATATCTGTTCATTTTCCAAATTAAAACACAGCTCAGTCTTACAGAGATGAAATTGGCTATGTGATTAAACTTTTTTTTTTCTTTTTATCCTTAGGGTGTGCATCATAATCACCTAGGGACTTTTAAATTTCTAGCTTCAGACCACAGCCTTCCAGTTCTACTGATGAGATCTGGGGTAGAGTCCTGGCCTTGTTAGACTTCAGTCTCCCCCTGCGATGCCAGTGTTAGCTAAGCGAGGCTGGGAACACAGATTAGAACAAGTCCAAGGGCATTAGAAGATAGCATAGGAGGTGGGGGGGAAGATGGAAGGGCAGGTTAGTAAAGGTTAGATTTGTCACTCAAATGATCTCTGTTAAAGAACTTTTAAGAGAATAGTTTTGATAGAAATTGTTTCTTCTTAAACTTGTCTTATATACAGGAAAGGAAGTGGGGGAGGGTTGTGTGTGATTTAGACCCCCAGTGCCTCCCAAAGACCAGTGTTGTGAGGCTTGGCTCCAATGTTGCTATCAGGAGGTGGAAACTTCAGGAGGTTGGTCCTAGTCAAAGTCGGTTTCTCAGGTGTTCTGTCAGAGAGACAAGAAGCCGACTACCATAGGGGATGAGGGGTAAGCCTTGCAATCTCTCTTCGTTTTCCCCACCCCTTCCTTCTGTCAAACAAGCTCTGAGACAGGGCAAGGGAGTTCTGAATATCAGGACCACCAAGGACAATCTGGGGCTCATGTGTGGCTCTCTCTCTCTCTCTCCTCACTCCTTTCCCCTGGGGACATTTTGCTGAAGCTCAGAGAGAAGTATCTTACCTTTCTGAAAAGGGTCTTGAAGAATGTTCAGCCACTTTTTTTTCTAGTTGAAACTGATATAATCCAATCCTCACAGAAGAGCACTGGATGATGGAGAGGCAGAAGGTGGTTCTAAGGGCAGGCTCAATTTTCAACTGGAAGTTTCCACTGAAGTACTCCTAGCTGCTTCCCCAACGGCATCTCCCACCCCAGTCTTTTAGGCTCTTATCCATTTGGCACTTCTGTCTCCTCTCCGTAGTATCACGGACCCCTTTCCCTAAGGGCTGGGCTATCAGCCTCTCTTAGTCTACCCCTCTTCCTGGGGAGGGGAAAGCTGGAGTTTGGAGGAAGAGGGGCCAGTGTGTGTGGCCTGAAGGTGATGGCTCTAAAAGGAATTCCCCATTGATGAAACTTACCTCCTGGGTTCTCCAGGATTCCTTACTGACACCATCAGCATTGCCTGGAGTCATGGTGGAGATGCAGACCCTGGGCCTCACCAGGGACTTAGAGAATCAGAGACTTGGAGGTGGTGTCCAGAAGGCTCTGTTTTAGCAAGCCCTCCTATGGATTTCTGGTGGTTTCAGGCTCAGACCAGCCTTTGAGAAGGACTGGCTGTCTCGTGTTGTCTTGAGCTGCTGGTTCCAGCCTTGGTTGCTCTGTTGTATGTTTGCTTTTAAAGCCTTTGTTATGAATTTTTCTGGAGTTTGGGTGGAGAGAGGCAATCAATAAGCAAATATATAAGGAAGGAAAGTGAACCAGGTGCAAACATAAGAACCATGCCCATTGGAACGATGAGTAATGTCTTATTGCAAATACTTACATTCAGTTCAGAATTCTCTTTTAATCTCCATATCTGCAAGTGGAAAGATGCAAGTGTATTAAATCAGGAGAGTTAGAGTAGTAGCCCTAAAGTCCCTTCCAATTTTATTTCAGTGGCTTTATGAGTTTTTAGGATTAATAAGAAAACAGCAGGAGTAGGAATCTTTGGGAATATGGGAAGGATGGATATATTAAGTTGGAAAATATGTACATATTTAAGGACTTCGTAGAATGATTATGAGCCCATATATTTATTTCAAAGATGCTGTTGAATAAGGGATTGCTAAATAATCAAACTCAAAGATGCCCACTTCTGCACTTCTGGTAGAAATAGATTGTGTGCGTGTGTGGGTGTGTGTGCATGTTGTGGGGATTACACAGTACGAAGAGAGTAGTGAAAGATTATTAGGGAAGTCACCAGGTGGATTAATGATGTAGGTAAGTTCCAAACTGATAGTGTAATGGCTAATTTGAATTTTCAACTTGATTGGATTAAGGGATGCTAATGATTAAGAGTCCTCTGGGTGTGTCCATGAGGGTGTGTCTAGATTGGAATGTGGGATAGGAACTGAAGTGAAGCCTGTCCCTAAGTGAGGGAGGCACTGCCTAATAGGATGGAATAAAACTGGAAGAACAAGGAAGTAGATGCAGATACAAGCTTGGCTCTTCTTGAACAGGTTCTTGATCACTGCTTTGATCGTCTGAGGATGTCAGACTCTTGCTTCTTCAGTCTTCCAATGCAGACTCTGCCAGTGGTTCTCCAGGTAGTTTTGAGAAGCCTTGGTCACAGACTAGAGTAGAACTGTTGACCTTTCTTTTTCTGGGGCTCTGCCTCTTGGACTGCTTGTTCTTCCAGCTCTCTCGTTGCAGGCTATTGTGGACTATCCAGCTTCTGGTTGTATAAGCCAATCTAATAAATCCCCTTTTTATAATCATACTTCCTGCTGATTCTGTTCCTCTAGAGAACCCTGACTAATACAGATGGTCAGCTGAGCATATCCCCACAAAAAATCTTTAAAATATCATGAAGATCTATCAGAACACTGATGAATTTTTTCAATATGAACTCTACTTTTAAGGAAGGGCTCTGAATTCTATCTTGCCAAAAGTTCTGTCCCACAACATGTTTGAGGACATTTTGCTCATTTTCTAGTCTCTCCTCACTGTTTCCTTTTTTATTTTTCTTTTGTTCTCTTTTACTTAGGTTTAGCTTGTTTGATCTGAATTGTTTCATCTACAAAGTGGGGAGGATAATTTTTTATCCTAGGAAAGACACCTTGATGGTTTTTAGAACCATTGCCATTTCCTTGAGGCTTAAAAAAAAAAAGAAGTCACTTTCTCTAGCAGTTTGATGATGGAAAAGTCTAGGTTAGAGACAGGAAGCCAGAGATCTCTGAAATATTTGAGGGTAATAAAAGAATAACAATAAGGTGTAATAATGATGACTCTTCAGTAATAAGATGGCAGCCAGCCAAACTTTTTGTTCAAGTTTGAGAGCCTCCAAAGAGACCTTCTACTCTTAGGTACCCATGAGAAGTGGAAGAGCCCCACTTCCCAGGACTCTGACACAGTGGGACTCTGAGAATTTCAGAACCACCATCCAGAGCAGTCCTCAGCATCAAGCTTGATGGGTGGTCTCCAGGTGCTGTGTACTTGAGAGTGCCATTTTCTTGAGTGTCTTCTGTGGTGATGTAGCATCTTCTCAGCAGGCCTCAACTTCAACTGCCTTAAATATTCATCCTGCTTCCATGATGTGTTCCTATATGAAGTAACCTGCTCCAGCCACATAGGAGGGAGGGAGATGGGAATTATTCCATTCTCTCTGACTCCAGTGCAGTGGTTGGGTGTCTGGTCTTCTGACCTCATATATCTGAATTCTGACATCCTGGGTATTTTATTGCTTTCATGTGATACCATTGTTGTGTCCATGGTGTGTTCTTCCCCTGCAGCAGGGCCTCTGTGGAAATGGGAGCTATCCACCGGGGTGTAGGAGAGGGTTGTCCTCATTGGGACCCAGCAGAGACTTCCTTGCTCTCGAAAGTTCCTCTGGTGACCGGAGGCTACCACTGCCAGGGTCTTTTGCTCTAATGTGAGGTTCTATAAATTTTTCTATAATGCAACTTTCAATAATGCAGTATTCACAAGTACCTCAGAGCAACGGAGCAGCTCTGACGCCTTCAGAGTACCGTGGGAGTAGGCAGGGAAGGGAGCGGCTAAGTTCAAGTGTAAAATGAAATTCTCCAAAAATTCTATACCGGAACTAATCATTTTGAATCAGTTATTTAGAAATGCAGGATTTCTTTATTTCTCCTTTTAAAGAACTTGAATAACTTTCTTTTTTTTTTTTCATCCCTTCCGTAAAGGGCAAGATGATGGAGAAATGTTTTAAGGTTTCATTTAAAAGTGTGTTGTGTTTAATATTGAAGCCATATGATTTCCCTATTTTTGATTATATATAGAAAATAACAGTTGATTCACTTGAATAACTTTATAGCTTACAAGAATTGTGTATATGCTGACTATATTTAAGCTCATTCAAAATATACAGCTTGACAATCTTAGAATCTGAGGTATTGACCTTAGGCAACAGTTAAGCCAATTTTTAAATTCTTATTGGAAGCACTGAATTGAAACGCTGTAATCTTCTCTAGAACTATCTTCTATTTTGTGTCTCAGCAAAGACTTAATTGTTCTTTGAAGAATTTCTAACTCTAAAAATGGTGGCAATTTATATTCCAAAGAAATATAATTATCTTGCTCAGAAAAGGAGAGAAACAGAATTGCCTTTATTTTTAAATTATAATTGCAATCATGTATTGGCAGCACATGTGAACAATTTAGACATAAAATTATGATGGAAAAAACCTGCTACAGAGGGAAATAAATGTATCAGCCCTCTGTCAAGTAAAGTAGATTCTGTTCCTCTAAGTATGTATTTGTTTGTGTGTATTTAGGGTCCAGAGCAGCAATGTGAATTTTAACTTTTTGGTGGTTTGTCTTTTTCAATGCCTCTATTTGCTTGCAGTGTTGACTATTGTCTTCATTATGATTTGAGTAGTATATATTTTAAAATTAAAGTTAGCTTGAATAAATTTTAGACTTATTCCGTAGTTTTACAACTCTTAAGGTAATGTCAACATGTCATATAAAAAAATAGGGATAGTAATTAAAATCACAATATAAAATATGATTAAAAGCCTTTACTTCCATGTAAATGATGGATAGAAATCTCTGGCCACATTTTAATAGGGAAAGGACTGTGTAGCACAGGGCTTTGAAATATAAGAACATATCATGAGTACTGAATTATTTGGCTGTTTATATAAATACATTGGAGGGAGGGAGGAGGAGAATGCTGGCTGACCAGTGGCCACATAAGCAACCCATCACATTTTCATTACTACATGCCCTTTACTCTGAGGGCTAAGGTAGGAGAATTGCAAGTTCAAAGCCAGCCTTAGCAACTTATGGAGGCCCTAAACAACTTAGTGAGACCCTGTCCCCAAATACAATATAAAAAGGGCTGGGGGTGCAGCCCCATGTTTAAGCACCCTGGGTTCAATCCCCAGCACCAAAACAAAAACAGCAACCACAGGGCAGCAGGGCCTGTGGTCAGCAAGGAAGAGCATGCTGTGACCTCCAGAGAGGAAATGCAGCCCTCTTATTTTAGCATGAGAGAGAAGGGGGCACTTTGCTGGCTTTCAGTTGTGAAACTCAAAGGTGATTTGAACAGACACTGATCACTGCACTTGAGAGGGGCTGCCTCTGTCTGGGGATGTCAAACAGCAGGGTTATCTTTGTCCTATTAGCATGGGTCACGGAGCATGAAAACGGCATGATAAGTGGTTTGGGATGATGAACTGCAGCAGTGCTTGGGATGCAAAGAGGACTGGAGCTGAGAAAGCAGGCTGGGGGACAGAGCCATGACCTGGGACCTGGACTAAGGGGCACAATGAGGACAAAGGTGAAGGGAGAGAGAGAGATCCAAGGGAGTGTGGGCACACCCATGAGGTGACATTACAGGAGGAGGGAGGAGTATCAGAAAGGACTCCATGTCTGGCACCTGCTGACAGACCTGAAGGACGCTCCAAAGAGTTGGAGATGTCCTCACCTGCTTGAGGGGAGTGGCAGGGAGTGGGACAGCTCATGACTTGTGGAACACTGGGTCAGCTGCATGATTTGGTGGCAGAAGGTTTAGAGATCACAGGTTTCTAGTTTGCAAATTCACATGAAATTTATTGGGGGGATCTAAGGAAATATACCCCATTATTGCAGGAAAAGACTTAAGAGGTATTCCCTGGCGTGGTTAAGGTGGGGAATTAATAAATGTAGGTACCCTAAATATTTTTTTCTACTTCAAGTCTCTAAGATACATGTCATGTAGAAACCCATGGTAGGATGTAGGAGGGATGCTCACAGTTCTCAGTCATAAACTCGAAAACACACCATTATGATGAAAACTCAAAAGAAAAATATTTTATCTTCATTTGAAAATAATTTTAAGCATTCATTACAACCAAGGATGAGAAAAGTCTGAAAATATTCGAGTGAGCATGATATGATAACTGGAAATTAAATACGTACCTTCTTAATTTACATTTATTGTGTTACATTGAGTTGAAACATTATAAGGGGTGCCATAGACTGTGTCTGATCCTGTTGTACCCCAGGATTTTGGAGGGAACATAGGAATCAGTGGAAAGACAGGTGAAAGTGTGTGTTGGGTTGATGATCCCCTACTTATTTAGTTGGGAGGCGTAGCACATGGTCCCACCTGCATGACAGGATGTCTGTCTTTCTATGGATATGGAAGCTCAGTAACACTGCTCCTCCAAATATGGACTGGCAACTTTCTCTTTGCCTTAGAACTTGAAAAAATATATAAATCATTGGGGCCCAACCCAAATCTACTAAATCAGAAACTCTGCACATGGGTCCAGCAATCTGTATTACAGCAAATCTTCCAGGGGATTACGATGGAGCTGAAATGTCAGATTCAAACTGTGGCAAAAGCTGTGCCCATGTTTAACAGTCTCTGGCAATTCATACTAAACCTCTTTTAATGACCATAGGATATTCAGACTTGATCCTAAAGTTATGTTTTTAGCATTTAAATGATTTATTTAAATATTTTTCTAACTAGTAATTCCCTTCTAATTTTGCATCACTGTATCCTTTCTCTTGCACCAGTGGATCACCTGGGAAGGTTGCAAACCTTGCTGCCAGGCTGTGGGGGAAAGCCCAGGCAGCATGCGTAAGCCTCCCCAGGCAGCTCCTATGTGCAGCTACATTTAAGGACCTTTTCTTTTTTAGGCCAAGTTCTGAGCTCTGACTGTGCATAACAAATAACTGTTCAAGTTTTGAAACATGCTCTCTACCCCAAGAGATTCTGGTTCACAAAATCTAAGAGTTCCTGGGTTTTGCATGTCTAAAATTTAGGCTTCACATGTAATCTGTCATGTGAAGACAGGGCTGGCACCAATATTTGGAAGGTCTAGGGAGGAAGTATGTGCACCTGCTCCCATTCAATGATAAGGGGCTAGGGAAAGAACACTCCTGTCACCCAGAAAAAAATTCATTTATTGCATTTTTCCATATGCAGATCAGAAAAGTAACCTTTTAGCACAAAGGATTCTCAAGTGATAGTTTAAAGTTTCTTTCATTGGAAAAAAACATAAAATGAATCTACAAGTATTCAGCAATGCAAAATGATTATCAGACACTAAAAATGCAGAGTGTGATGAGAGCTGACTGCTCTCCCTCCACGCTTGGGAATTCTGTTACTTAGAATTTCATAATGCTGGACAAGGGATGTGAAGGTTTCGCTGAGTCATTAGACAGGCAAGCGTCTACTCACATAGACATGTGTAGTTATGTGCTGGCAAAGCAGGAGATGGCTGGAGGGTCATGATTAACCACAGGGGGTCCCTAAGTCAGGACATTAACACTTATCAGTACAACAGGGTTTTATGAGAGCTTCTCTCCTTACTTACTCACTTACTATGAGATAATCACTTGTGAGGAGCAAGGCAAATGTTACAAAAATTAGAAAATAGAACTACTTCTTTAGAAAATTATACTGTTCGTTGGACAGAATACCAATGGAATGCACAAAATGGAAGCCAAGTTCAGGAGAGGATAGTGAAGGTGAGCATGGAGAATATCCAAGGGTCTCATAAAATAGTCTAAAATTTTTAAAAACTGCAGTGATCACACTGGAGAGATGACTGGGGAATGGCAGAAGGCCAAACTTCAAGGGTTAAAATGAAGTGGTGTGTTATGTGTCCCCACCACCTCCAGTGTTGACCTCAGAATGTGGTCATGTGTGGAGACAGGGCCTTCAAAGGAGTAGTTCAGCTAGGGTGTTAGGGTGACCTGACCCATGTGACTGGCGTCCTGACAGGAAAAGGAGATCAGAACACAGACACTCAAAGACACCACAAGAGGACATAGAGGGCCGCAGCCACCTGTGGACCAAGTAAGGGGCCTCAGGGAAACCAAAGCTGCCACCATTTGCTCTTGGACTTGGAACCCCTAGGGCTAAGCCCCTGTCTGTGTAGGCGACTATGACAGTCCAGCCTCCCATTGCAGATAACCCTTCTGCAGATCATGGTCACCATGTTGTTGCAGTTAGGAGAAATAAACACTAGAAAATAAGTGGACCATTGATAAACCTTACTTAAAACATGAAGTTACTCTGTAGAGGTTATTTGAGTGTCATGCAGTCTTCCAAGAAGTCTAAATAGTTTAAATAAAATGTAGCCTACTTTAAACCTTTCCCATAGGTAAATATTGTTCTTCTTAAAGAAATGCATGAGGTACACTCCAGGAGCATCTCAGCATTCCACTGCAATTGATCTCTCTCTGGACCAGATCAAAGCTTTTCCTGAAATACTTTGAGTTATACATAATATCAAATAATGTTACAGTGAGGTGATGGTATTTTTTTTGCACATCGTTTTATCTCTTACACTCTGAGGGTTCAGTACCCAGAAGTAGTAAATTAGGCTAAGGGACCACATGCTGTTCCTGCATAGGGATCACTAGTTGAGATCGATTCAGCTTCTGACTCATACCTATGGATACTTTGATATTCAAATATGACCTCTGCCTCATTTCCAACCCCCTCAATAATTAAAAATCAGTTTCACTCTTTGGGGAATCACTTTGAATGAAATGAGAAACAATTTGTACAGGAAAACATGCTCAAGTCTGTGGAAACGTGGAGTCCAGCAGGAAGCCCAGGCCTCCAGGGGCTGCTGAGCCTCATCCTGGAGGCTTACGGCAGCCTTCAGATTCTCACTAAGCAGCTCTGTGGATGGAAGCAATATTTGCTTCCTTCCATTGCCATTTATATGACAGTGACAGATAAGGATATAAAGCTATTTTATATATATACACACACAGAGTATTTTTGGAAGACCAGAAAAAATTAGGGTAAATAGAAAGGAAGGAAGTACAAACAAGGAAAATGATTGCCCAAAGATGCAGAGCCTCCATCAGCTTGACCTTCTGTGATATAACAAGGCTGACCAGCAACCTCATACCTAGGAGCCACCTGTGATGGCCAGCCCAGAACTTTGAGCAGAACCCTTACAGCAGAAAGACCCTTCACACTAGCAGCCGCCAAAACATTAGCCATCTCATACTGTCAGGAAGATTCCCAGCATGGAAGGATGGAGCCCTGCAGGCTGGACCATCAGTGAGAACCTCAGGAGGGCAAGAGTCACGATGCTCCCTGTTTGTTTACACCATCGTCCCAAGTGACTATGAACATCCAAGATGGAGCTCAAAAGGAATCTTGAGT
Source organism: Glaucomys volans (assembly GCA_020662805.1). Taxonomy (NCBI): domain Eukaryota; kingdom Metazoa; phylum Chordata; class Mammalia; order Rodentia; family Sciuridae; genus Glaucomys; species Glaucomys volans. The sequence continues at coordinate 725,332 of JAJEJO010000665.1, forward strand.
TCCTGGAACTGGAAAAATGACCAAAAGCTCTATTTTCCAGACAGGGAAAGAGTTCCTACTTTTTAAGGTGCACAATGGTGTTTTAAACATGCCAAGCCATGGGACCATCAAGAAGATCTCTTAATTGTTTAATTTGCAGAAGTTGCAACCTTGATTTAGTCATATCCTTCCATGGTGTATAATCCTTGGGACCTGGACAGATGGATCAGCACTGGGATATTTCAGTATGACTACCTCCATGATTCAGGAGCTCCCAGGGTCTGCATACTCTGAGACTAATGCTACAAAAAGCGAAGTCCTGTTTTGCAGTCTAAGAGAAATTCTACAGCATTCCATTCACTAAGAAATTTGTGTTTCCATAAAAATGATTTTAAAACCCTATCTATTATTACAGTGAATAAAATGGGATTTTGAGCCTATTGTTGGATTTAATCATTATTTTTATGGCAGAACTGGGGGTATGGGAGTAGTTATAACCACTTGTTTTTTAATCTCTTTTATTAAGTCATTTATCACAAGCAAAATTCAGTCTCTGACCTTGGTGCTTTATTTAAGTTTCTAACTTATCTATTTCTTAGCACGTTGTGTATTCCCATTTTAAGTCTCTGAGGGTTATAGAAGAGTTATTTCATTTTCTCTAGCAAAAGCTATTTAGCACTCTAGGATAGCATTGTGGTTAAATGACAAAAATCGGAGATGATTTGAAATTAAAGCTACTTAACAGTGAGGATTAACAGGGGCATGGAGGGCCACCTATCAAACCCATCTGGGCTCTGGTTTTATTTTCAATAGAGGATTTTCCTCTGGCCTCCTGGATTCCTTGCTCAGCTCAATCCCAGGTTTCTGATGATCAGGTCAAGAGGAGAGGAGACAAAGGATGAACACACAGAGCCAGGCAGAATGAGCCTGCTCCCGTGACCCGGGTGGAACTCTCTTTACAGGGCTGAATCCATTCCTGTAGAAGTCGTATTCGCTGGTTCCACACACCGGGTGCATTGCATAGCCCTGTGACACTTTTAAAAAATTTCAATGAAGTAATGGAAGCATAGAATTCAAAACCAACATTAAAAGTAATAGAAAAGCTATTAACAGTGGCCTGTGGTTAAATATCCACATGTGATATTCAATGATGGGGAACAAAATAGCATCATCTTGCTAATGTGGCTTTGGGTATGTCCCTCCATAGAATTCTGTTTCATGTTCACTGTACACATCCTTCGTCTCCCCAACGTTCTGTTTCAAGAGACCCTCTTTTTAAAATGTTTCTGTTGTTGCAACAAGATATCCTTTTTTTTCTGAATTCCTGAATTCCTTTAGGAGTGTCACCATCACTCCTAATGGCGATGGCATGGACAGGATCGATTCGCTTTGCGTTACACCCCAACATGCATCAGACTGAACAGAGTAGGGAATCTCTTATTTGTTATTTGGATAAATGCATGAATGCATGTTATACCATTTGCATTTAAAGTTTTCAGTTTGCATTTAAAGTTTTCAAAATTTATAGTTGTTTAGATTATAAAAATCCTTGAAGAGTGTGACCATCAGCTCTTTACTTCCCTCCTCCTGGAATATTCCTTTCTAATGAATGTGGTTAAGCTAAGGAAGAGGAGGCAGTCTACCTCGGAAGCTGGAGTTAGCCTGAGGTGTTCTGGTCTTCACAGAGTGGTGTTTGGGTTGTGGTAAGAAGGGTGGAAGGTACCTCCCCACACTCTTCTTCCTCTCTGTCCTGAAATCGGGCACCATTCACGCTGCCCCTCTGCAGGAATGTGGATGAAGTCTTTGCAAGCTCTTTAGCATGCACTGCTCACTTTGAAAAGAAAGGAAAACATGTAAGCATCGTGGTCAAAATTTTAGAAAAGAATGGACATTTTCTAATACACAAAATGATCCAAGCATGAAAACTTATGTTCTTAACAGGTGTGGACCAGGTTGTGTGGAACCTGAGGACTTACATAAATTTTAAATGGGAAAAATAAACCTTTAAGTATGAATAAAAAGTAGATACCAAATAGAATCTTTATTTAGAATAAGAAATACCTTGCAACAAATTTCTGGTAGAGTCCCTTATTTCCTGGGATCACACCTGGCTTCCCCTCACTAGAAGGGAACCCCACGGTTCAGAGTCCTGAGGCTCCAGCTTGGTTAGCTGTATGGTAAATTTCCTTCAGTTGGTCCTTAAAGTTTGAAAAATAAATCTCCCATGTGTACACAGAGAACTGAAAATGTTCCAAGAGACACTTCCATCCTATGTAATGTAGTCTTTTTATAAAGCTAGAGTAACTTTAAGGTTAAAAAAAAGTAGCATAGAATTTTTTTTTTTTTTTTTTTTTTAAGAAAAACAAAGACACTCTCAAGCCAGTTTGAGGAGAGGGGAAGGTCAGCCAGGAGGGAGGGGTTCATTCATTCCCTCAATAGGATTGTTTTGAGCATGTGCTGCGATCCCAAGGCTCTGTTAGATACAGACTTAGCACCTTCCCTCCTGGAGAAGGAATGAGCTTTTCTGGGACTCTGCAGTCACAGGCTCGCATGGAGACGGCCCTGGTAAGCACTGAGAGCCACACAGCGCTCTGAGCATGTACATCCAGGGACACAGAACCAGGATTTCATTTACAAGGTTGTTACATTCATTGTGTTTTGGGGGAGCATTGGTTAGGGCAATCAAGAAAGATTTCCCTAAGTTTGGTTTGGTCTGAGATGCAAGCCTGGTTAGGAGTTTGCAAGGTAAAAGGAGTAGGAATGAGGGATCTGGAGCTTCCGGCCATTGCGTGGAGAGTGAAGAATAAAAGAGCCAACATAAACCCCCTAACCCAAACCTGAGTCCCCAGCAGAGCAGAGCCCAGGGCCATGACTCACGTGTCCTCAGCCATGCTGCTGTACATTGGCACTGGCCCCAGGGGCCTGTGGACCACTGGAAATGTGGCTGCTCCAAACTGAGCAGTGCTGCCTGGGTCAAATGCTTAATGTGCACTAGTGTGTAAAAAACTGTCCATGGGGGGGAAAAAAAAGAGGCCGGATACCTCATTAGTAACTCCTCATATTGGCTACATGCCAAAATGTAATTTTGAATGCACTGGGTTAAAGACATTACTAAAATGAAGCTGCTGGCTACTTTATTCTTTCATTCAATGTGGCTACCAGAAAATTTCAAATTGCACTTGGGCTTGTCTTTGTGGCTCTCATTATGCCCCTTCCAGCAAAGTCCTTTGGCACCGGGCTGCATAACAGACCTCGGGCATTCCATGCCTCAGGGTTCAGATTGAGCATCTGTATTTTAGACCAAAGACTCTGTTTGTTACAGATGACGTCACAAAGGTGGGCCACAGGCTGCTCATGTGGATGTGTGTATTAAATAGGACGTGTCTGAGCCTACCACTTTAAGTCTCTGACAACTGTGTTCTAATCTAGTCGGATTCCAGTAACTCTATCATTCTAGGACAACCTCATTTGCCAAATCACTGTGGTCAGCATTTGCCTTTAGGACTCCTGTTGTGGAAGCCCCACCTGAGAAATGCCCATCTATGGGGGGATCATGCATACAGGAACAAAACCCACTGCCTTGGGACCTGATTCCAGTCCAGTCTACTGTGAGAGGAACACAGGTCTTGTGGTCAAAGCATGGTCACTTATGCAACCCCATGACATGGACTGGGAGGAAGTCTGTCTAGAAGGGCCAGTGTGGACGGCACGGTGATAAACACACCTTCTGCTTGCTTTTTTCTCCAAAGGCATTTATTTCTAATTAATAAAACATCTGTAGCCAAGGCATCTCTTTGTACCTTAATGAAAGCATTTCCACCATCATGGATATTTATAGTCGTTTTTCTCAAAGAAACTCTTTAAAGTGGCCCTTATGTCAAGGGCTATTAATAACAACAGGACTAGTCTTTCCAGAGCCTGTGAAAAACATTCTTTGTGTTCACCAGAAAGTCAAGTGATAACTAAATATAAATACAGACTGACGCTTATAGGTCTGATAGACACTTTTGTCTTTAAGTGAAATTGTTCTCTGTGTTCTTAGAGGAAAGAGACTGACCCAAAAGGGGACATTTGTGCTAGGTAGACCAGTGGTATGAGCCACGTGACTGTGTCCTCAAATCCCATCATTTCTCCAGCCACTCCCACATCGACCACATGGTAGCCTCATTCCAGATTTCCTCCATGAAGGACTGGTAGATTTTCTGTGTTCTGTGACTCTTCTCTTCCTCTTAGGTGCCCCTAGCAAAGGGGGAACTAGAACTTCTTTTCATAGTTTGCTTTTTCCAAAGTCACCCTCAATGGATTTGTTGAAGACCTCATGCCTCTGCCAGCCCGTGAACATTTCGAGTAACAATCTCCCATGAAGAACTTCACTCTTGACAGTAGAAATTTAAGCAGTTTCATGAAAGAACAACTTGTTCAGATTGTGATAACACCTTGTTAAATTGAATAAATCCTTGTCTTAGATGCTAAGTAAGTTAATGTTCCCTTAAAATATCATTCATTTGAGAAACAGCAGGAAGGAGTATTCTTTTTTTTTTTTCCTCTCCATTTAACTCCAGCTTCATGGAGATTATTGATTTCATTAAATAAATTTAAGTAACCTCTGAAAATTTCTCAGTTTCTACAGCATATTGCCCAAGTGTCTTCACGCAGAGGGTTTTCCAGTCTGGTCCAGGTGTGAGTCCCCTGGGCTCTGCCATCCCCTCTGTTCTAGGTGTGCTGAGCACCAGCCAGATTGTACCTTATTTCCAGCATGACCTCTCACTGCTCATGCCAGCAGTCCCTGGAAATAGCTGTCTCCTCATCCTGGAACCCATAACCCTTCTCCATCTGACAAACATGTAGTCATCCTCCCTGATACCTACTTCCCCAGTGCCCCAGAGGGGGTCATCTTACCTAACTCTCTTTCACACTGAATTCTAACTCAAGGTACTCCTTGGAGTCTACTTAGTCCTCCTCAGCGAGCACCGGAGGGCAGGGATGAAGTTCAACTCCTATTGTCGTCAAAGGTACACACAGCAACTCTTTGGAAACCACCCTACCTCCAGTTTCTGAGCACACTTCTCTCATGTGGCACATGTTTCTTAAAGCTTCCTCTCTATGGTGCTCCTCAAATCCATCCACCATCCAGGGACTTGTCTTTTCTTTGCTTCCATTTAAAGAGGTTATCTGGGGATAGAAGGACAGTACATTTGTGTGGTTTGTAGATGTTAAGGACATGACTCTTTCCAGCACCTGTGGCCCCTGGTTTGCTTTGGACTAGGAAGGGCATGGCATGGGGGTTCAGTGGCGACTGTCACTGACTTCAAAGCCCCATGTTCTGCTTCCTAGCCTGCTCCCTATTGGCAGGTACCCTGCCAAGCAGGATAACTGGAACTCAAAGACAGGACTGGATCCTGCCTTACCACCACCTCCTCACCAGGCATATGTGGGCTAGGTCAGGTGCCTCTGGGCTTGGTGTGTGTTGTTCTGATCATTGTCATTGTTACTGTTTGAAAGTGAACAATTATGATAGAGTGCTTTGACTCTGAAGGTTCCATTCATACATATCTCCTAGCAAACTCTTCTCGATGGAACTGCAACCCCAGTACACATCCCTAAACTCAGTGAAGCCCAGTGACAAGCTTGCAAGTTGGATTAAGCATCTGCTCTTTATCCGGGCATTATGTGCATAGCCCCTTGACTCAAGGACAGTAACCATTGCTGAGCTCAGCTACAGACACCAAGCTTGGAAAATCAAGTGGGCCAAGAAATTTGATGTCAAATTTGGAACTTGAAGCATAGTGGTCTTATTACAAACACAATTTCTTTCTGCATCCCGAATAGATAAAAGCATTGTTTCCTGCTGTGACAGCCTAACATTTCATTTTAATATAGACGCTTTGTATAGCTTATAAGCTCTTCTTGTGTTTTAGGAACAAATATGGTAATATTAATGACTTAGTTTTTTTTATCGATACACTTTGATATATGCATTTGTGTTTATAAGAAATTAGTCTTTGAAATGCTTTCTTCAATTGACCAAAAAAAAAAAAAAAAAAAAAAAAAAAAAAACCCAGCACAGTTGCTATGAATAACAGAATACGGAATGTAGTTTAGCCCTCTGGGCTTCCTGGGAAGAACCCACTTCTACCCTGATGGGTAGGGTTGTCAATAGTGACAATAATTCTGTTAGAAATGAAAACTAAGTTGTGCTCACTTGTGTTTAACTGACAGTGCCACAATTCCTTTAGGGATAAAATGCCAGGGCTGGGTTGCAATTCATCTCATGACTTTTGTGGTTCAATAATTTATCTTCATAAAACGCTGATGACAGCTAGTATTCTGTTGTTCCTGCAAGTGAAATATGATGTGCTTGCACTGTGTTTAGGGGATCCACTAACTATGGCTATGCACACGTAATTTGTAATCAACTTCATGCATGAGTAGCTGAAATAGAAACAGGAATATTGAAGACTGTTTCAAAGTCAGATTGAATTCTCCATTTACATAGTCACAGCAAGAGAGTAAGGTATTGGTAATAATGAACTTTCGGTGAATGTTGGAGGAATTCTGAAAAGGAGTAAAAACTAAATGGAACCCAAAGCAGAAGAACCATAGCATTGCAAAGCCAAAGATGAGGATGGGTAAGCTTAATTATGCAGAAACAAATCACTGAATTAAATAGCAAAGAAAGGTTAAAAAGTCCCTGATTTAACCAGATTTGAACTTCTCAATTCATCCATGTTCCCTCTAATTTTTGATATGGAATAAAGACAATTCACGGTTATAAGTATAATATTGAATATATATGTACCAGAAAAATTTGCAAATCCAGATAGACACGTGTGGGGCTCCTCTCTGTCATGTCCCGCGTGCATGAGAAAAGGGTTATCTGTCAGAGGGTGATATTGGCTGTATATCACTCAATTACTCAAAAACTTATCTATTCAATAACATATGAGTCAATACTCTTTTTAAACGAGAGGGGGCATGACAGGTCTGGCCATACCAGCTCTAGCATCTTACAACAACTTGACCAACTCTCTTTTATTTATGGACACACAGGTAAAGGGGGAAGGGACCAGGAGGAGCTTCTTCTGTGATGGACAGGATAGGGTGGAGTTAGGGGAGCCATTCTCTTAATGGAAAATTCCAGAAGGAGACAGGGAACCACTCCCACGCAGCACTACATGCCTCCCAGCAATTCCTAGAAGCCAGGCCTCTGTGTCCCATGGCTCAACCTAGTCTGATCATGCTAAATAAGAATGGCTTCCCACAGACATGTTTATTTGTAGGGACATTGTAAACAAGGAATTGCATGTTTTATTCATAGTTCACAGCAGCTAGAATAATCCTCTCCAGAAATCTCTAAGGATGTCACTTTTTAATTCCATAAACTTCAAACTGAATGAAGTTCAAACTTCTGAACTTGAAATTCAGGATCCTTTATGATATAGTTCCAGCCAGTGCCCTTTCCTCTATTGCCCTTTCCATACGTGAACTTGCAGGCACAGCTCTTTTGGTGAAGCACAGGCAGTCCATTTGTTCATTCAACCTCTACACGTTGGGCATGTTCACCTCTGGGGATTCCAAGCTGGGAATATGCAGCTTATGAAAGCTCGGGTACCCAGGGAAGCAAGAGGTGGAAACCCTGCAAACAAAATGACTTCCTCCATTTCCTGAGTCCTCCGCAATGCCCTCGTGGCTAGCAAGCCTATCTGGCCATTTCCATCAGTGGGCATGTTCCCACGAAGCCAGGCCTGCCTTCTCAGAATGGCACATGTCCTCCTATGCTCATCGTGACTTCTTTGTTTTACTACTTGGAAATACCCACCTATTTCTCTGCATTTGCTCCCCTTTAAATCAATGTGCATCTGAAGTCAAGCGTATCTCAGGTGGGTCCTGTCCCTGCCCCTCTCCTGAACTTGTCAAGTGAGGAAACTCATTCCAGTTGACTTGAGTACAGAATCACCCTCAATTCCTTCTTATCAATGCAGGAAAGCATGACTTTTGTTTCTCTTCTCCATGACTTCAGTGAACATGAAATCAAATCCGTCAATGATTGAAATGATAAAGCAACTTGCTTTCAAAAGATTCACAGCACGTTTTTTTGTGCAATTATATATTAAATAAAAATTTCATTTCCATTAGTGAAGATAAAATATTGCAATTAATAACATAATTTTCCTGATTATGTAGCTGTTTATTATTAATCTGATAACTTTTCTTAAAATTATCTTTTTGTAAAATGTTAAGTAAAGTTTGTAATTAGTTTTCAGAAATGACAAAATTATATACAAATAAATTTATAATTTTACATCTGTGATAGGATTTTATAACATTGAACACAACAAAATGGAGCTTATGATTTCTGTTATAAAAATTGGATAAATAAAAATTAATTTCTATCCTGAATATAGATCAGGATACATAACCTGCTAGATATATGCAAAAATAAATACTTGAGAGGTGAATTATAATGATGATTAACTATCTAACTGTAAAAATAATCATTCTGTACCTTATCTTTATAATATTATGCCAAACCTGTCAGTTGTACTTACCTAAATTTTAATGTTGTTATAATCTACATAAATTTAATAGTGATTGGTAGGCTCGAATTTCAGATCATACATTAAAAAGTTATGCATAGGATGAATATTTTTTAAAATATGTTACTCTCATTTACAAATATTTTTCTCAAAGAAGTAAGATATCATAATTTAACTTGGGGGCAGGCTTTTGGTGAAACTATTTTGCTCCTCAAGTTTTAACTCAGGGATGAGAAATCTTGCTAAGAAAGAATGTTTTTCTCATAGTAGATACTCTGTATGCCAGTCAGCTTTTCATCTCTGTGACCAAAATACCTGACCAGAACAGCTTAGAGAGGAAAAGTTTATTTTAAGCTCACAGTTTCAGAGGTTCAGTTCATGATTGGCTGACGCCATCACGCTAGGCCTGAGGTGAGGCAGGATATCAAGGCAGAAAAGCACAACAGGGGAAAATGGCTTACCTCATGGTAGCCAGGAAGTAGAGAGAGGCAGGAGCCAGGACGAGATATAGTAACTACCCGAGTGCATGCCCCTGGGGGCCCATCTCCTTCAGCCACACCCTACCTGCCTACAGTTACTGCCCAGTAGTCCATGTAAAATATTAATCCATCAAGTGGATCAATCCACTGATTAGGGTACAGCTCTCATAATCTAACCATTTCACCTCTGGACATTCTTGAATTCCTGACCTCTGGGGGGATGCCCCATCACACTCTGTAAACAGATGATGAAGCTGGGCAAGGGTCTCCACAGTTTCATAGTCACTACTCTTGGCATCTCTTCCAATGGGACATAACAGTCATAACAAATCCAAGTTCATCTGGCCTCTGACGTCTATGAGTCAGGTCTTTACCTCCCTTCTTCTGTGTCATCTCACTGTCTTGGCCTATGAGAGGTAAATTATGGCATTAATTATTAAGCATTTAGTTAAAGAAGAAAAACCATCCTGGGTAGACTCTTGGCATTGGTAGGTTGAGCCATGCCTAGAGGAGTCACCTACTAACCATGCAGCGGGCACTGTCCCTAGCCTGATCAGCACTCCAAGCTTTCCCAATATTGCAAGATTATCCCTGGAAAAACCAATGCAGATGCCAAATAAGAATAAAATCACTTATGACTTCCTTTTGAGGTAATATTAAGCCTCACCTATCAAAGTGGAAGAAGTTAATGTTTACAAGATGCCAAGGAAAGATCCAAGAGAACATGGTACAGCATGTTAGACGGAGGTCTGTCCCCAGATATATGGACAGAGCCTAAATAAATGTTTGGGATTTGTTCTTGAAATCTCCCTAGCAGAATGAACCAACTCAAATCCCCATGAATGGTTCTCTTACAGTGGATTCCAGTGGATGTGTTCGCCTCCTGTGTAATATGTGTAATGACTGATTATTTTCCAAAGGTATAGAAGCTAATTGTAAACTTTGCCCTGTGTGACCATGAGTTTTGTTTGAGCCAAGGCATCGCCACACTCAGAAAACCTTTGTTGAAAGAACAAGAACATCAATAGTGAAGAGAAATACCAGTGTCCAGTATTTGTTTGCTTGAATTCCCACCGAGAGCTAGTTGGGAATGTATAAAATAAATAACTGAAGTGCATCCAGGAAAACAATAACCAAAGCCCTTTCTCTGTCTTTGCACAGTTCAGAGACAAGAACGGGGTCATACACCCTCTAGCAAATCTGCTTTATATTCAGGCATCTCTTACAAAGACCACAAAAATCTCTGGTAAAAGTCGTGCTCAATAAAATGCAAACTCGTCTACTGAAATGCCAACATTTTCATTTTGTTTTGATGACTTTCTCATAGAATAACAATGTTCAGCTTAGATTGTTTTTTATTATTATCCACAGTGCCCTTTGGGAAAAAAAACATTTTCTCTTTTAAAAGCCACACAAAGTTTAACTTGAGCAGCCTCATTATTCTGTATTTCATGAAGCTAACAAAAAGACTAATGTATCACTTAATGAAGCTATTCATTGCTTAATAAAAATAAGAATTAGTAACAATAACTGTTATATTTGTGGGAACTTTATTTCCATGCTTTGACATATAAGTTGCTCTGATTTTTTAATTTGCTTTAAAACATTAAGTCCCAGGAATATGAATCCAATGATATGAAGAGTAAGATATTGCTTTCATTGTTGTTTTAAAATTTGAGTTAGTAACCAGGACTAAGCCTGAGCACCATAATGTCAAGTTTTGGAAAGCACAGTTGTAATTCCAGTCATTAGGTAGGAGCTCGGGAGGGTGGAAAAGGTCTTCAGCTTGCATTCCACAAACCTGGATCTTACTACCAGGTTTGCAGCTTACTGGTTGACCTTGGCAAGGTTCCCAACTTTGTGACTCTTGATAAAATTAACCTCCAGTGCAGGGTTTTTATAATAGATCATTGGCATTTGATGGAAACCGTCCCCAGCACCATTCATAATCTCTCCCTTTGCAACAGACTAATTTCTATATTTAAAAAATTGATTTGTCAGAACCTTATTTAACTAATATTTTTCTTTAAGGACAATAGAGATATTAAGAATCTATTTTCTATGCAGTCACTAACTTGGTTTTTGGTGTAGCACTAGTTTCTAGTGCTCTGCCTGGCACACAGGATCAAATGGATGAATGGATGAATTCACTATATATATATCCTCCACTAAATTTCACAGGATGACTTAGTTCAGAACTATATTCCTCATGAACATGTTTTCATGAATAAATTCATTAAAAGGCTAATCCTGTGACCCTGAGCTTTTGATATATTGAACAATCCTTAAAATACTACTAATACATTCACACTTATTGAATACATTTAAGAGAAATATATTCATGAATATATTCATAAGAAGAATACATCCATATTCATAGAATATGTTCAAGAACAACATTACACAATTACCTGATAAGTTGGTAAATTCGAATTTGATGAGTCTTTTATCAATTGATCTTTTTGATAATTACTTTTGGTCAACCCACTTATAGAGAACTTGGTTTCAGTGAATAGACCTGGAGACTTTTATCTTGGTGGTGGAGTGTGTATGCATGTGTGTGCATGTGTGCATGTGTGTAGTTGTTGGCAGGGAGGGTACCGCCTGATGGGGGACATCAGCTCTCAACCTCTTATAGACAGATGGGACCACCATCTTGCAAAGGGAGAGAGGTTAGAAGCCAAAGTTTGCCTCAGACCAAAAGCTACTTAATCAGCCCATTCTGGCTTACTACTTTACCACCTTCTCCCAAATTTCTATTCCTGCTCAGTTCTCCTGCTCACCTTGGGGAGATTCGTTAGTGGGCAGAAACCCCTAGCATACCTGTTGAAGTCTGAGTGAGGTTAAAGGGAATGCTCCCACTTCAGGTGTTAGGCCCACAGTAGGATCTCTGAGTGAGGGACACTGACAGCCAGGTGAACGTGTCTTCTCAACACTGTGAGCAAATTCAGACTTCTAACCAGGGTCAGCAGAGGCTAGACCGCTCAGGGAATCACTGTGTTCTGAGCCATGGATCTGGAAGAAATCATCATCTTCCAGATACTCAAGAGCAGAAAAATGATTGGGGACCTTCATGCTAACTGATCATTGGGCCCCTTAATTATCTGAATGTACCTAGTCCCAGTCAAGAACAGGGAGGGGAGCTGGGGTGTGCCTTCGTAGGGGAGCACTTGTCTAGTATGGGTAAGGCCCTGGACTCCAAATGGAAACACATACAGAGAGAAGGAGAGAGAGATAGGAATGAAGAAAGCCTCAGAGAAAATTTAAATAAAAGGTGGTACACTCTACCAGCTTAAAGAGCAAAACAAAAACAAAGATGCTGATTAATTTTATCCTGGAGTTGTTTTTTCCCCTTACAATTTAATGTAGTTTGCATTCCTTGTATCTGTGAAGCATAAAAGAGCCTTAATCATGGTTGATAAGTTAATCAAAGAAAGGAAAGCCCTTAAGTTTAGAAATGAAATTAGACGTAATTGAAAAAATGACATCACTTCTTAAAGCCCTTGAAAGTGTCCTGAAGTCCCTCTCAGAATTTTTATGAAGCCTTTGTCTGCCTCATCCTAGTGCACCAATGAGTTCTCTTAGACACCACAATTCATGTTAAATGAATGGAATGGAGAGCTATCAGTTTTGCTAAATTTCTAGTGTTTTGATATCCTATGTATACGTGCATACTTAGTAAGTTCTTGGTGACTTCTGGACAGTTCTTCCTCATTACTCCCTAAAGATAACAATGACTCTGATATTCTCTACACTTTAAAGATATTTCATTAGGTTTCACATTAAATATGCTCTTGCCTTGCTTCATCGTTTCACTTTTATTGAAAGACAATGTACTTATAGAAAATGTGCAGATCATAATTGCATAACTCCATGAACTTTTTTTATTATATTATATTTTTGTATTGGGGATAGTACCCAGGGGTACTTTACCGCTGAGCTAGATCCCTGGCCCTTTTATATTTTTATTTTAAGACACTGTCTCACTCATTTACTTAGGGACTTGCTGAGGCTGGCCTTGATCTTGTGAACCTCCTACCTCAACCTCCTGAGTTGCTGGGATTACACAGTGTGTCCAGCTTCAATGAACGTTTTTAAAAAAGTGAACACACCTATGTGATTAACACCTAGATCAGCAAATGGAACATTGTCAACACCCCAGAATGTTGGTAAATTCAATAATTGATTTTTTCTAGAGGATTGCCCATCTAGCAAACAACTCTAAGCAATGTTCAATAAATAATTATGAAAAAATCATATAATTGTGCTATATAAGAAGCAAAATCCATACCTATATCTAAGTATTATTATCTTTAGATAGAACATGTCCTATGAATAAGAAAATGAAAAAAAAAGTTCATCTGTATCTTAGAACTTGAACACTGTGGCAAATTTCATCAGCTAATTGCTAAGCAGATTACTTGGGAAGGTAGCATAGCCATTAGTTAATATCCCCGAGAATTTATGCAAAAAAGGGCAAAGGCTCTTGTCAGAAACTATTTTCATCTTAATTTCCCAGTCCTTTCTGGGACTCCAGGACTTCAGTGACATCACAGAAGTGGCCAGAGATGCTCTGTCAGCTACAAACCAGGGCAAGAGCATAGTTCTTGCCATAGTGTTGAATGCTACCTCCCAAGTTCACCTGCCATTTCTTTGCTCCCAAGATTCCACAAAGCTGCCAGAAGCTCCCATCTTCTCTCTACTAAGATACAAGATTCAAGTGACTTTTCCTAAATATTTTCAGCCTGAATTCCTCTCTCCTCATTGTTGATGCTATCTTTTTCATTTTGTTTGGTTATTTCATGATTGTTGTGTTCTATGCTTAGAATCATCCAGAAGGGCAAGTATATATTTATATCCCTAAATATGCAACTTTAATTACATATACACTTCTTCTAATGTGCTCTACATATCATTCATTGTTTTCTCCAGTGGCTGTGTTGTCCTTGGTCTTTCTATTCCCCTTCACCTGAATGTTTTTCTGGTTAGGTGTTTAGTATTGGGAGACGGGCAGTTCAGCTGGTGTGGATTATTCCTATGTTGATGACTCTCTCTGTGCCAAAGAGGTAGAGTGGTTTGTTCACATAATATGGTCATGTATGTAGTCCTAACCCAGCTCCATTGTGATATGTCACGCTGGTTTCCACCTTGCGTGTCCTAGCATGCATTCCACATGTGTGCACCCATACGTGCAGACACTCACACATCACTTATGTATATAATAACAATCCATTTGCCCATATTTAATAAATATTTTTTAAAAACTTAGTTGAGTGAGGAAAATATTAACTGTTAGGTATTTGTTTTCACGATTTTTTTTTTTTTTTTTTTTTTGTGGTGCTGGGGATTGAACCCAGGGCCTTATGCATGCAAGACAAGCACTCTACGAACTGAGTTATATCCCCAATCCTATTTTCAATTTTAACGATTAATTAGAAGCCAACAATGTTCAGAGTAAAATTCACAAGAAGATCTAGAACGTAGAAATCCATAACCTAAATAGACGTAAAACTTCAGTCCTGCAAATGAGTTCTAAAGTGCTCATATTTAGCGTTTTTCCTCACTTGTATTTTGCCATTACATGTAAGAAAACCTACCAAAAAGGCAGTTAATGCCCAAAAAGCATTGTTGTTGAGCTGAAGACTGTGAGGGGAGGTGGTTTGCAGCTACCTGGACACGTGCCCTCCAGGGCCCGGTCCTCATTAGTAGCCCAGCCGGAGGGAGTGGCAGGAGCCGAGCTTCACACAGGCTGGAAGAACAAGGGCCAGTGGGGTCAGCAGGACACATCGACTTGTAAAGGTAGGGAGTGAATTTTTGCCAATATCTGCAGCCTACCAGTCCCATCTGGAATTGCCATTGCTTTTGAGTAAAGGGCAAAAATTATTCAGCAGCACGTGTAAAAACAGAGAATTCTATTGGAAAGGGGAATAATGCAGAATTATCTATCTGAAATGAAAAACTATGGTTTTATTAGGTGCTTCACGATATAATTTAAAAATCATGATTTCTATTCAAATCATAAAGGATTAGACCTGAACATAATATTTTAAGATGTCTTTTCCATTCCAGGGATCTGATTATAGTGATTCTCTTAACTTGGGAATTTCTGAGCCCCTAAGTGGTTGACTAACGTATGTAACTAAACACAAGTCACAGGAGTGACCCCGCATACCAGAGTAAGAAAAAGCCTCAGCTTTAATGAAAGTTACTTAAACGCACAGTCGTGCGTGGTTATTATGAAACCAAGAGTTTGAAAAACATTTAGAAGAACAGAGGAAATTTCATGGTAAATACCTTGATCTTCAACAATTGTTAATTTAAGCTTGTAATTTGTTATAAAAACATAGAAAAAGTGAGAAAATGAAATTAATGTAGGCTAAATTGCTTTGATCACCTTCATTTATGGTATATCTGATTTTCCTCCTCTAAGACATTCTTTGTGTGTCACTTCTGTAATGCCGATGTGACAGAATCGAAGTCACTGACCAAGAGCATTACCCAACTGTTTTCTTTTGAATGAGCCTTTGGGATGGGGAAGCATTAAGGAAATCTGTACTTTTTCTGCTGTTCACTTCCATAGCAGGGCTTTGCCAGCCTTGAGGACAGGGACCCACAGGGTTTCACCTGCTTCTTTTATCACCATCAGGCTTTGGAAAATGAGGGAATGCCACTTCTTGCCAAAGGTCTCCAGGTGGATACCCAAATTAAATGTCTCCATTTCTTCTTCCTGGTCCATACAACTTAAATTCATACAACACAGAGAAGTGAGGAATTACAAAAAATACACATGACATATTTAAATCTCAGGAGGATGTGCAGCAGGCACATTTCTTAAGGCCAGAGGTCATCAGGTTTATTTTTATAGTGCTTACAGTGTCTCACATAGGATTGTCCACAGAAAGATCTGGAGAAATTGATCTGAGTGTCCTTGCTGTTTGAACAGTGTCTGTTTCCTACCAACAAGGATGATTCTGTGCCCTCAGAGAAAACGGTGAGATTTTGCATTTATGTAAGACACATGTTGAACGAAGATAAAGGACTAAGAATAACTGAGTCAATTTAGGTTTAAAAAATAAATCATAATATTCAGAGAATAAAAACTCCTTTCTGCAAAATGCCAGAATAACAATTCTACAACCACACATTTGTGCTTATAAAACACAAATGAAACAGTGGCTAAAGATAATGTAAAGAATATTTAAGTTCAATGCCAATTAAATGGCATATTTATTTTTAAAAATTAAGGAACAGGAAATGTAATCTTCAAGCCTGTATTCAACAAAACTGGAATGTAAAGGAAAGGAATCAGGAAAACATAACCCAATGGTAATCTGCAAAATAAAGTCATGTGAAGCAATTGGAGGGTGATGGGTTGTGTAAAACATGGTTCTAACCAGACCCAAAACATACCTTCTGAAATTATAGACAACAAGTTTTTCTGGGTGAGGTCAGTAGTGTTCATTAGATAAGCAATGTAGGCCAGTCTGCACAGCCCAGCTACTCTAGGATCCTGCTCCTCCCTGTCCCCTCACCTGCGGGTCCTCCTGCCTCCACTCCACAACCCACCCCCATGCTCCCCAGTCTGGCAATGACTTTTCATCTTGCTTGAGATCTCAGATGCACTCCCGAGAGAGTCTTGAAACAGTCTCTCCTTAACATCACATTCTTCTGTATCCCTTCCTACTTTCTAGGCTATTCTTTCTCAGTGTTTTCCTGTGTTTAAAAAATATATTCAATGACATTTGTTAAAACAATGCAAGGAAGGCTTTGTTCAGGACCATTGTGATTTAAATAGGGACTGCTGCAGTGAGATTCTTTACTAAGGGAAAGAGGTTGGTCTCAACTCTGAATTCAGCTTGGGCAAAGGGGAGTTTACAGCCAAGGAGTAGGGTGGGGGGTAGGGGGGGAAATCATGAGGAGGAAACATCAAGGAAAGGGTAGATGGTGGCTACTGTGATCTAACCGGATCTTGCAGAAGATGGGCCGGGATGATCAGGCATCACCTGGAGGAAGCTCATCTGATATCCAGGTAATCAGATAGTGAGGATGGGAGTTCCTGATAAACTGACCTAAAGGGTCTCTTGCTAATTCTGGATTTTAAAAGGACTTGCACAGGTGGGCCTGGAAGGACTTTTAGGCAGCACATTAAAGGTTAGGCAAAAGAAGATCTTTATCACTTGGTTCCTCATCTCTTTTCCATTTTCTAAAGTTTAGAGTGTTCCAAGGCTCAGCTGAAACTCCTGTATTTCAACTTTCTCCCTACGTAACCTCATCTATTCCCATGATTTATGCTCAGGAAAAACAGTTTTATCTCCAGGTCTTACTTCCTCCTTGAGCTCTACGTTCAAATATATAACTGCCTGCCTGGTTTCTCTTCATAATTATCTCACAAACATGCCCAGAATCGACTCCCTTTCCTGGTCTCCCATTACTTGGTTACATGCCACCAACTTCCACTTAAGTTAAACATCTTTCTCTTTTTCAAACTCTGGATAGCCAGTCATTCAGCAGGATCTGTCAGCAGTCCCTCCAAAACAAGACAAATCTGACCCCTTTTCTCCAGCGCTGGCCCCAGAGGCCATCTGTTGTACTGTGGCCTATAAGAGCTTTCTAATAGTCTCTGCTTTCATCAGGACTTCTAAATCCACCTACATCACAGAACCTGGAGCACATTCTCAATACGGAAGCAACATGTGTCAACTGGTGCAGAAAGCAAGGGTCTGCTGTCAGGATTGAAATGCAGGAGTCTCCCTGCAGCTCCCAGGGCCCTTCCTCACAGGCGTGGCCTGTCTCTCACCTCATGCCCGTAGTCCCTCCCCTTACCGTCCACACTTCACCACTGTGCTCCTTTTAGGGTCCCCTACTCCAGCCCACAAGCATGCCTCCAGGAAGGGTATTGGCAATGAATCATCACGTGGCTGGCCTCTTCTTGTCCCTCAGTTCCAGATTCACTGTCACCCCCTCAGGGTATTATCCTCTTGTCAAACAGTCTATTCTGGGCTCGTCCATCTCTCCATCACAACATCTGCTTTATTTTTTACAGTAGCTACCACTACCTGGAACTGCACTTACTAACCTAGGAGCTATTTGCCTCGAATGTGTCTTTGTACATAAGAATATGCACTCCATGACAGCAAGGACCTTGTGACTTTTTCACTGTTGTGTTACTTAAAATGCCACTTATGTGGGAAGAGAGCAATAAATGAGTGAAGGAAGGAGCATAACTCTTTGAAGTGGAGCTCTAGAAGATGCTAAGCGTGTGGAGGTAGATTCCATCCTATTTCTTTAGATTCTGAAAAGTTAAGTTGAAAATGCAAGGCCAGGTCACCCCATTGGGGGAAATCAGAGAATTCAGTACATGAGAATTGCCATTGGCTTCTTCCTTTCGTACTT
Source organism: Glaucomys volans (assembly GCA_020662805.1). Lineage (NCBI taxonomy): Eukaryota > Metazoa > Chordata > Mammalia > Rodentia > Sciuridae > Glaucomys > Glaucomys volans. The sequence continues at coordinate 743,720 of JAJEJO010000665.1, forward strand.
TCTTTTAACCTTTCTTCAATTATTAAATACTGGCTTGCAGATATTCATGGCAGAAACTAGAACAATATAACAAATATTGAGTGGGAAGTCGTATTGTGATATGAATCATTTCTCCAGGATCCTTTTTTGAAATTTTTTCCAGTTTTCTCCAATAAGTATTGTTTTATGGATAAAACAAAGTATTGTATTCTTTAAAAGTTCTTATAAACAAAAACCTATCTCAAACACCACTCCTCCATAATATCTTTCTCTGCCCTATGACCCTGTGCAATATAAACAAAATGATGCTTTCCTTTTATAAAACCTCCAAAGTCCTTTCTTGTTATACATGCATATTCCTGTCTCTATAAATAGACGACAATGGTAAAATAAATCAGCCACTAGCTGATAGTATCAGGTGCCCCACATGCATTATGACTCATTCATTATACGCTCCTCTATTTGAGGAAACCAAGTTGCAGAGAGGTTTAATAAATTGCACAAAGGAAAACAGCTGGATTTTCTAGGGCAGATATCATTAATGACTTGCCTCTGCATCTTCAGTGTTAACATAATACCTGAATACCTGTGGATATTCAGCATATATTTATAACGGAGGAGTATGATTGGCATTGGACTCCTGCTGTGAGTGACACCCAGGTTCTTAACGCTTTGCCATATTGTATCTTAGGTCTTATCTATATGCATACATTCATTTATGAATTGGAACCCTCCTTGGAATCAAAAGTAACTTCTTATTCAAGGCAAGTTGCAGTACATTTTATATTCAAGAGAGGATAAAAACTAAAAATAAGAAGAGAGAGACAAAAGGAGAATGAGAAAGGCAGAAACAGGTGGAGAGAAAGATAGTCAATTTGCCTAAGTTGCACATGAACTGGAGTCCCAGATTGATGAGATTTATTGAAATGACTCTGCATAAACATATTTCTACCAAAATGACTTGTTTCAGATTATCTCAAAAGAAGAGATTGATCATTAGCGGAATCATTGTAATTCTTAGAATGAGACTTCAACTATAATATTTGGCTTTTGTCTGAGAATCAGTAATGGTTGAAGCAATTATGAGATTGTTTTTCTGTGCAAATTAAGTCTTGGGGTAGTTATCTAATTTTTTTTTAGCATTCCAAAATATTGGTCTCCATAAGCTGAGTATAGTAATATAGTCTAATTAGGTTTCCTTTGTTTAATAAAAATAATGTCTTGCTATACATTGGGCTTCTCAGGGCCTTGGCAACAACAGCTCTATCTTGGACTTCCTACAGTTTGATAATGCAGAAAACAAAGCTTAAAATGGGCATTGAATAAAATCCTGTTGAACTTAAAAAGAAAGGTCACCATTATGTGATTCCATTTAAAAATATTCACATACTTTTGAGCTAAAATTTGCATGTAGTCTATTCTCATTATTCTCCGCAGTCAATATATAGTCAAGTTCTGTAGAGTCACAGTGAACACTGAATTGGGAAATATCAAACCTTTGAGTCAGTGTCCTATCAGCCTCTGCTCTCAATATTTGCATCAATGAGTCAATTCATAGCCCTGTTCTACGTGTGTTTCTGTTTAAGATGACCACATTTAGTATGTTACTGACTTATAAGCATTGGCATCATGGCCAACAGCACTTCAGCTTAAGCCTGAAAGAAGTTTACCTAACAAACATTTCCCTAGGTAAGCCACATCACAGGCTGCTTGCACCAGGCAGCACTTCAGCACTCTATCTGGGGACTATTTCTTTAACAGCAAAGTCAATAGAAAGCTCAGCAGTACACATAACATGGCACTAACTGCATAATGAAAAGAACACTTGCTTGCAGGATAAAAGCTGAAATAAAAGGGCAGAGCACTGCCTCATCCCACCCCTGCTGGGAACTGGCTTATTAAGCAACTTTAGTTTTTCAGCTCTCAGTATTTGTGTAAGTCATTGAATGACCAGGAGAGCACTACAGCTATAGATTTCTGGACTACCAATAAATTTTCACAAGTAGGTCAATTCACAAACATTGAATCTGCAAATGATGAGGATCAAGTGTACATGAGACCTATAGATCTTAAAAGCAAAATTCGACGAATTTTTATAAATATGTACACTTAGGCAGTCAGATCCCAAATCAAGGTGCAGAACATTTTTATCATCTCAGAAAGTTCCTTGTGCCAAGGTACAGTCCATTCCCAATGCATCCACCCCACCCACCATGGGCAACCACTCTTCTGTTTTTTATCACCATAGGTTAGTTTTCCTGTTCTCACATGTCATACAAAAGGATTCATATCGAATGTTTTGGGGGTCTGAATTTTTTGAGTCAACATGATGCTTTTAAAATTACTCCATTCTGTTGCTTGTATCACTTGTGAAACTTCTCTAAGTTTCCTTAAACATTTCCTTGTTTGAATATACACTGTTATGAATAAAGGTGCCCAAACCATCCTGTGTAAGTGTTTTTTACAACATGTTTTGATTTCAGAGGGCAATTCTTGAATCAGAGGATCCAGAGATGTTTAACTCGATCTAGAAACTGCCAGAGCGGGGCTGGGTTTGCATCTCAGTGGCAGAGCACTTGCCTAGCATGCATGAGGTTCTGGATTTGCTCCTGAGTACCACCAAAACAACTCAAAACAAAACACTGCCAAAGAGTTTTCTGAAGTGGTTGTCCAGTGTGATACTTCCACTAGCAATATATGAAAGTTTAGACTGTTCCAGATCTACTCAGTCCTTTTAATGTTTAACCACCATCATGGGTGTAAAATTGTATAGCATAGTTTTAATTTCCCTGGTAACAAATGGTGCCAAGTGCTTTTCATGTACTTCTGGATAATTATTAGATCTTGATTTTTGATGTACCATTGGCACCTTTTCATCTTTTAATTATTGATTTGTAAGTAGTTTTAGGATATTTAGATGGGTGTTATAAATATTTCCTCTGAGTTTCTGTCTTGCCTTGAATTTTCTTAACCATGTCAACTGATGAGCATGAATTTTTAATTTTGATGATGCTTGATGTGATTTTATAACCTCTGGAAAATCCCTGCCAACCTAAGGTCCTGAGTATATTCTGTTTTCCTGTAGAAACATTATAGTTATAGCTTTTATGTTTGGTTCTAAAATCCATCTAGAGTTGTGTGTCTGTGTCTGTGTGTGTGTGTGTGTGTGTGAGTGTGTGATTGTGCAAAATAGATATCAGTTGTTTTCTCTGTATTCAAACCATTGTTTCAGCACTATTTGACAGGGGGCAAGAGAATCACACATTTTCACTCCCCATTGAATTCCCAGGGCCTTTGTCAAAAAATAAAAATAACCATAGATAGGTGGATGTATTTCTCATGTCTCCCCAGATCAATATAACTTTATAATAAGTCTTGAAATCAAGTGACACGTACTGTAGTTTCCTTTTTTTTTTCTGGAACACGTAAGGTCTTTTGAGTTTTCTTATGAATTTTGGAAACTTCCTGTGTCTTTCTACAAAGATGAGCATTGGGGTTTTGATTAGAACTTCATGCTGTATATCTAGCTCTTTATCTGCTCTCAGCAATGATTTGGAAAATCAGTGTGGAACTTTAAAATCTTACCAAAGGACTCCAATGTGAAGACGAAATAAGAATCACTAACCTGAGTCCTTTCTTTTCGAGTAAGTTCTGGGTGTCTGAAAAAGCGTTCACCCCACACCCAAGATTTCACGTGCTAAATGAGTGCAGTGCTCATCTCCAGCAACTCACAAAACATGACAGGTGCCATCGCCCCCCCAGGTTTAAAGGTTCCATACCTAGTGGCTCTTCTAGAACAGAAATGTTTTCCAAAGTGAGTTTCTGGCTACTACACAGGGAGGCATGTGGAAAATGTCTTTAGTTTAAAAACTAAAAGTGTTTGTGCCCACCCACACCCCTTACTACACAATGTGCCTGACTATTTTTATAAGGTGCTTTGAATTGGCATGTGAAAGTGAGGTAGCATCCTCGTGATGCAGACTCTTTCTCAATCATAAGAAGGAGCACATGGCATTTATATAAAAATGTGTATTCCCTCTTTTCCTTTTACTACATAAATAGACACTTGATAACTTATGAGATATATCATTATCACCTCAAAGAACTCTGTAACTGCCTAAAGATGGATTCATATCCTAGAAAATGTTTCTCTCAAGACTGACTATTAAGCAAAAGACTGAAAACTCTAGTCACTGTAATTTCATTTCAAACATTTTGCAACAGATGTTCCATCTTGGTTTGCTACTATATTTTAAATACTGTCTTTCTTTCAATATTCATTAAACCAGTATTTTCTTCTTGTCTCTAATAAGAGCAACATCTGTTTCTCCTTGTTCAATCAAAGCAACCACCTCAAGAGTCTTACTTTAAAAATAATACCATTACAGAGAGGCATGGGGAGAGTATGCTTCATTAAGTTTCTACATTTGCATAGGAAACAACTTTTTCTAACAATTATAAGTCAGGGAGATGTTAGGGAAAATATTATAAAACAATTTAGTAAACTTATAGAACAAAAACCAGAAGCTGAAGTATGACTTCAAAGCTGTTGGTTTTAAGTTAAAACCCTCTTTGTAAAAACACTGCTTTCCTTTTAAAGTGTACAGTTGAAAAATGTTATCATTATGAATTATTTAATAACTGGAGACAGCTATTATAGTATCATCAAATAACCTTTAATTATAAAAGCAAGTCAAAATGTTAGCAATAGTCTGTTTTTTAAACAAAACTAAAAAACTTTGAAAAATATGTGCTCCAGTTTATCGGTCTCCTCAGAGCTAGTCACCATGAGAAGTCTTTCTTTGGAATTGGATTTCATATTTGGAAATATTTCACAGATATTCAGAACCCGATTTATTGAATAATCTAGTTGAAAAAGCACACTTTGGGGAGGAGAAAGAAGACTGGAAACTATGGAAGAATAAAACTGCTTTATTGCACAGCTCAAAATTCACTTTAAAAACTATTGACCTGGATATTAACAGAGATATATTTAGATATTTTCCTAAATCACTAAACTCCTTACCATTGCTCTCGCATTAACTCTGTATGAGGGAGGAGGATATTTGTTCATAAAGAAAGCCATTTTTCTGACTTCCTAATAGTTAATATTTGTAGACCTGGAATGTAACAACTCAGGTTAATGCACAGGGATTAGGCCCTCACATTGAACTTAGTAGCTACTGAGAGGTGACGATGTGCCAGGCACATCAACGTAACAGATGTTTCTCAACTTACACTGGGGCTACACTCTAATAAACCCGTTATAAATTGAAAATATCCCAAGTCCATCAATGCAGTTCATACTGCTGACCTCCTGAGTGTAGCTGGGCCCCACAGCACACCACAGAGTGCCCGCTGTTCAACCCAAGATCTCAAGACCACCTGGGAACTGTGCCCCCGTGCCACAGCTGAGCATCTGGAGAGAACACAGCTCCTCTGTGCTTAGCCCAGGAAAAGATCCAAATTCAAAATTTTAAAGAGTTTCTACTGAACACAAATTTCTTCTGTACCATCATAAAGTAAAGAAATCATAATAAACCATCATAATTAAACCATCATAATTCAGTGGCATTTGTACCCTTAGTCTTCCCAACAATTCATGAAATATGCTCTTTCACTATCCCTGTTTTGTAGAAGAGTAAACTGAGGCACAAGGAGGTGAGCTTGCAGGAGACCCAGCTGTTAGGTGAACAGGAATGAGACTTATTTTGAGATAACTTGACTCCAGAGCTGATGTTGTTGCCTTTTATGCTAATCTGCCTCTTGCAGGTGGGACTTGAATCAGACTTCCCTGGGTTCTAACTTTGCCTCCATGGGACATATTACACCATTACACATATGCCTGAGTATAACAATTATGGCCCTCCATGTAAGACAATGCCCCATTTCCCCAAGAAAATGGTACATTACATTTCTACAAACTTGATTGTATATATTTTTAGGGCTACAGGTGAAAATGTCTAATATTTACTGTATATTTTTAAGAGTGAATAATGAGTAATTTGGAAAGTTCATTTTCCATTCTATTTAGGAATCATTTATTCTCATTTCTTCACATGCAGCTTTAATACTGGTGTGTCTGCCATATTTCTTTGAATCATCCGACACATTTTCCTGGAACAAATCTTACCTCTAAGTAGCTGGAGATATAGGAATTCTTCCCATACCTGGCTCCATGCCATTGGACCCATTCCCTGGGCCTCCAACTCCTGTTAGAGTAAAGATAGGACACATTTTTTTCTGTTGTCCTGTGTGCATAGATTCATGAATTACACTTTGGAATGACTTTTTGTATGGCCCTCTTGCTTGGAAAGCTTGCTTATCACTGCACCAATGTTTGCAATTATATAAGGTATTAGCCTCTAAAAAAAAATCAGTAAGTTTAAGTCTCAGCTTCATTTTCTGTAAATGAAATCAATCAAAGTTTTATTTATTTTTTAAATTTTGACCTAACGTTACTGCCTCCTGTGTGCCCGGTACCCTTGAATACTGCACAAATACTGATTCATCTATTCAAAGTGAACCTCTAAAGTAGGTGATGTAATTTATATTTTAGGGCAGAAAATCCTGAGGCACAGAGAGGTCAAGCATCCCTGGGGTAAGCACAGGCAGGGTGGCTGTGTGTGAGTCCCCCCACAGACTCCCACTCTGTGCCCTCTGCCAACTGGAGGCTCAGGATTGACTCAGTACAGTACTGTGCAGTGGATGGTGTGTGGTGGGTTGTGTGGACAGTGCCACACACCTCTGAGGCTCTCAGGAGATGAGACGCCAGCTCTTTGCCTAAGTATCAGCAACCAGCATCCTTCCTTTCTGGATGTTCTGAGACCCTGTCTAGCTGCCAGGGCCCCACCACAGCAGGAGTGGGGGTCCCTGGAGAGTCTTCAGCCGCCAGACCTTCACTGGCCCTAGAATGGTGGGCAGAAGCACAATGTCTTTTTAATGCTGCATGAGAAGGGCTAATTTACCCCAGGGGGTGATGTGTTCGTTGTTATATATGACTAAGAAAATGTTAATAAGTCTTGGAATAATTGTGCATTGTGTTTTCTCCCTGAATGAACCCATTGGTATTTATTATAAGTATGCATGGCATAGCATTGATCTAGTCCACTGTGGTATTCTCAGTGCATTTCACGTGTTGACTTTCCAAAGCTCTTAAGTTTCATTCGTGTTCCATTTCTTATGAATTAAAAAATACTAAACATTATTGGTAATTGACAAAAGATATTTAAAAGGCCATTCCTTATAACTCTTCTGAAACAGAAAAGATTCTGTATTGTTTGCTCCAAGGCCCAGGAGAGCATAAAGACAACACACATTCCAAAACAAGAGAGGTCAGGTCCTTGCTATCTCAGTCCATCTTTCATCCAAAGTTGTCCAGATGTCCCCTGTGTGAGAAGGAAGGGACTCAGGCCTAGGAGACAGGCTGGGTCTGTGACAGCCTCTGTCCTCTCACCATCATGTTGGGTGGCTGAGTTCTGAGTGATGGGAAAACCACCTGTGGGGTGTCTGAAGGTCTGGATGAACAGCTCAGCTCGACAATCCTACAAGAGAGAAGGTCAAAGTTATTCTTTCACTCAGTAAAAACTGGAAGGAGTGGGCTGGGGATGTCGCTCAGTGGTTGAGCACTTGCCTAGCACATGTGAGGCACTGGGTTCCAACAAAAATGGTGGTGGGGGTAGGAGAAATGAGCACACAACCTTCTCTTTACTCAGAGTTCCACAAAGTATAGAAATGGTTTAGATGAATATTCATGCACTTACTTAAATGTGCCTCAAGGGGGAAATGGTAGAATTTGCTGGTCAAATTGATAATATAAAGTTTCCATTCTAAGAGCAACTGTAAAGCAAAAACATTAATGTAATAAAAATACTAGAAGATGTAGTATCTGTAATATTCCAATACAAAATTCTGAAGGTATACATGATTGAAAGTTGGCAGAGGAGAAAGGGAAGGGATCTCAGTTTATTTGTAGTCTCAGTGCTACATGACACCAGGGGTCCCTAGGAGCTGAGCTCTGCTGCAGATGCGGTGACATGTGGAAGTGTGTGCATGTGTGTGTGTGTGTGTGTGTGTGTGTGTGTGTGTGTGATGTGTGATGCACAGGGGCTATATAACATGGTTTGTTGTGTCCTGTTTTGCTTTTGGTTTGCTTTTTATAAGAATTCTGGCTTTGGAACCAGATCGGTGAGTTCCAATTCTGTTCTCTGCCATTCACCAACTCTGGGACACTTACATTTTGTTAGGCTCAGTTCCTCTAATGTATGTTGGAGGTGATATTTCAAAATGCCCTGTGAAGTCTAAATGAATCAAATTCGAGTAGCATCCTTATCAGAGTGGCTAGCACATAGGGCTTAGAATAGTATTTCTATAAATACATAGGTAGAGATCTTAAAATTGGATTTTTCTCTGCAAAAGAAACCTTGAGTCTATTACTTTATATAACATGTGGACAAGGAAAATATGAAAGAAGCAACATACTTTCTTTTGAGCAATTTGGTCATCCCTTCTGCATTAAGAATGAGCCCATTGTATGTGGGGACACATACCTATCTTGGACTGCTGAGGCATACCTCTTGTTGATTAACATTAACTACTCAAAAGAATAATTGGAATCAAATGAATAGGTATAACAGCTGAAGTGCATAGACGGCCAAGGCTGCTGTCAACAAGACCTCTCGCATCTGAATTCCAATTTTTCTAGTAATTAAGTTCTTTGAGAAAATAAAATAACCTTTTAATTTTAATCTGATTAATATAATAGACCTTTTGCCACGAACAAAACAGATGATTATGTTGCATTTATAAGTTCATTTTGTGATGAAAAAATTTTACAGGAATTTTTCTGAGGAACTTTCTGGTCTACCTTTTAGAATAGCTGTAGACATTTTACAAGAGACTTCCTCTGCAGTATGATTCTTTGAGATCATATCTTGGGATTTGAGAATTGAACATCTATAATATTGATGTCATTGAGACCCATTCCCAAAACTACATTTCATGGAAAGATTCATCAAATTGTAAAGACAAAAATGTAAGTAAAAACAAACTCAAACACTCCTAGGGTTAATCAACAATACATCCAGTTTTGTACTTTAAATGTTATGATGAAAATATGTTCTTTGATGCATCAGTTCTGTGGGAGAACCCACAGGGACCTACTCCAGAAGGAAGTTTCTCAGTACACACTATTGCTTATCTGACAGCTAACTGATTTTAATTTAAGAATAAGACTACATTTGCATAGTAATTTTACAGCAGAGAGGATTTTATTTGCGTTGTTCTTCATGCATATTTGAAAGGCAGGAAAGAATAGAGTTAAAGAATTATTTTCCCAATTTTTGTATAGACAGGAAAGAAATCTCTGAGATTAAATGACTTGGCAAAGATATTCTTCTTATCACAGAAAGAAACAGACTAAAAGCAAGCAGTTTTCTTCCACAATAAGGAACTATTTCAAAGTCACCTATGAATACCAAAAAACAAATCCAAATATAGGAATTTGGGTGCATACATTTTATTTTACATTAATACGATAAATACAAGAGTGAAGAGAAGGGAAGGAAGTAAGATGGGGAAGGGCAGAAAATCACAAAAAGGTTCTTAGTAAAGGGTTTGCTACTGTGAGCAGCAGGTTCAGTCCCCCTGGAGACTTTCCAAGAGACCACAGTAACCACTGACCCCGGCCAGCACTCTTCCTACATCCCTGGAAGCCACTGAAATGTATGAGTTGTCTTCAGGTGATGCCCAGGGAGTCATGAAAGAATATGCTTCAGTAACTGCGAAGGTCCACTGTGGATATGTTTGGATGATACCAGTTTCTAAGAAGCTCTGCTGACAATTAAACTTAACAAGAAGAAAATTTGAGATACTGAATGCACGTCTTACCTTTAGAGCTGATCACAATGCACGTGACTCTTTCCAGCACAGAAGCTTCAGACAGCAATGCCAGTGCTGTTGTTACGGCCCTCTTGTGTTCCATCAACAACTGGGCTTTCATGTTCCCACTCATGGTCACCCCAGATTCATTTGCATATTCATTCACACCCAACACGCACCAGGCACTCTCGGAGTGCTAGGTGTTTAAAACAGACAAGGTCCCGGACCTCCAAGGGCAAATAATCAAGTGGTAGGAGACAGGAGCAAACCAGTAAAGGAGCATCTACTAGATTCAGTGACCATGAGTTCTGAGGAAAAACAAAGCTGATGAACAGCAAGGCTAGAGGGGAGGACAATGGCATTTTATCCGAAGTGGTCGGGAAAACCTCTCTGGTCCGGTGATATTTTCAGTGGCCTGAGTGAGCAGAAGCCAGAGACTGATCAGAGCAGGCGTTCCAGATGGACCACAGGACACCGCTCACTTCAACAGAGGCCTTTGGGCATACTTTTAATGAGCGACAGAGCAACAGAAAGTTGTTATAAGGGAAAAACTGTGATTGTGATTACACTTTTTTTTTTTTTAAAGATAATGTCACTTTTGTAGGAGAAGACACTAAGTGGAGAGAGTGTAAGCAAGGAATTCAGTTAGTGAGCTATGAAAGTGCTCTAGACCGAACATTATGGTGCAGTTCAGTGGCTGTCTACACTTCTCTCAAACTGTTTTCATTAGTGCACTATAGTTATATGTAATAGTGGGGTTCATTTTGAAATAATCATATGCACAGAGTATGATTTGCTCCATTTCCATCCCCAGTGCATCCCCTTCCCTCCTCCCTCCCCGTTTCCCTTCCTTTACTCTGCTGGTCTTCCTCCTATTTGGGGTTATTTTTAATTGGTGCTTTATACATATACATAAACGTAGAGTTCACTGTGATATGTTCATGTATGCACATAGCATAATTCTGCCAATTTTCTTCTGCATGTCCTCCCTTTCCCCATCTCTTCTCCAACCAGACAATTTCCTTCCTCCACTCTGCATACCTCCCTTTAATTTTTTGTGGGATTTGCCCCCACCTTGCCCCTGATGCTTTGCTCTAGCTTTCACATATGAGAGAAAACATTCAGACCTTGACTTTCTGAGTCTTGCTAATTCCAGTTATTTCAATGGTCTCGAGTTCCATCCATTTACTAGCAAATGTCAAAATTTCTTCTTTATGGCTGAGTAAAACTCCATTGTGTTATTATACATACCACATTATTTATTCCTGTGTTGATGGGCACCTTAGAAACATTGATATAAGTGTATCACTATTGTATGCTAAGTTTAGTTCCTTTGGTTGGATACCAAAGAGTGGGATAGCTGGGTTATTTGAAGGTTCCTATCCTAGCTTTTGAGGAATCTCCATACTGCTTTATAAAGTGGTCGTACTAACTTGCTGTCCAACTAACAATGTATAAGTGTAACTATCTCTCCACATTCTCACCAACATCATTATTCTATTCTTGATAATTGCCATTTTAACTGGAGATGAAATCTCAATGTAGTTTTGATTTCCATTTCTCTGATTGCCAGGGATATTGAACTTTTTTTCATATATTTTTTGTCCCTTTGTATTTTGTTTTTGAGAAATGTCTGTTTTGTTTTATTTGCCTTCTCATTGATTGGATTGTTTTTTGTATTTTGTTTGTTACTTTTTCATATAAAATTCTTGAGTTCTTTATATATCTGGATATTAATCTCCTGTTGGAAGAGTGGCTGGAAAAGATTTCTCCCATTCTTCAGGTTCTCTCTTCATGTTTTAATTCTTTCCTTCACTATTCATAAGCCTTTGAATTTAATTTCATCCCACTTATTGATTCTCGGTTTTATTTCTTTAGGGAGATTGTTAAGGAAGTCAGTTCCCGTGACAAAATGTTCCAGTGTTGACTCTATGTTTTCTTCTAGCACTTGGAAATTTTCTGATTTAATACCTAAGTCTTTGATTCACTTTGGTTTTATTTTTGTGTTCAGTGAGAGAGAGGGATATAGTTTCATTATTCTACATATGGATATTCAGTTTTTCTAGCATAATTTCTTAAAAAGGTTTTCTTTTCAGGCTGTGGGGGTAGGAAGGATAGTAGAATGAATCTGACATTATTACCCTATGTACATATATGACTATGTGAACGGTGTGATTCTACATCATGTACATCCTGAAGAATCAGAAATTATATTCCATCGATGTATGATGTGTCAAAGTGCATTCTACTGTCATGTGTAAATAATTAGAACAAAATTTTTAACAAAGGTTTTCTTTTCTCCCATATATGTTTTTGGCACATTTCTAAAGTGTCAGATGACTAAGGGTTTGTCTCTGTCTTCTATATCCTTGGTCTTTGTGTCTATTTTGATGCCAGTATCATGCTGTTCTATTACTATAGCTCTGCGGTAGTGTAACTTGGGGAAGTATCACTTATTCCTCAGTATTGTTTTGGCTGTTCTGGGTGCTTTTAGTTTTCTAAAAAAATGTTAGGACTGGTTTATTTATTTTTATCATCATTTGTTTGTTTTATGATTTTCTTAGTTCTGTGAGGAATGCCATTGGTATTTTGATGGGGATTGTATTGAATCTGTAATATTGCTTTTGATAATGTGGCCATTTTGACAATATTAATTCTGCTTCTCAAAAAACATGGGAAGTCTTTCCATGTTCTATGGTCTTCTTTAATTTCTTTCTTCAGTGTTCTTTAGTTTTTATTGTAGAAGGACTTTCACCTCCTTGGTTAGACTTATTCCCAAGTATAAAGTTTTTTATGAGGTTATTGTGAACACAACAGGTTTTCTGATCTTTCTCAGCAGATTCATTCACACCCAATACACTATTGATAAGCTATTGATTTATGAATGTTGATCTTGAATCCTGCTACTTTGCCAAATTTATTAGCTCTAGAAAGTCTTCTAGAATTTGGGGGTTCTTCTAAATGAGAATCATATCATCAGTTAACAGAAAATTTGACTTCTTTTCCTATTTGTATCCCTATAATTTCCTTCTCTTGCCTGATTGCTGTGGCTACAGTTTCAAGAACTACATTAAGCAGATGTCTTTAGAGTGGATATCCTGATATTGTTCTTGATTTTAGAGGTAATTCTTTCATTTTCTGTTTAGTATGATGTTTGTTTGGGTTTAGTATATATAGCCTTTATAATGTTGAGGCAAGTTCCATTTATTCCTAATTTCTCTGACATTTTTACATGAATGGGTACTGGACTTTGCCAAAGGCCTTTCCTGAATCTCATAGATTATGTGATTCTTGTCCATAATTTTATTTACATGGTGAATTACATTTATTAATCTGTGTATGTTAGACCAATCTTGCATCCCTTGAATGAAACCCACTTGATTATGGTGCACTATCCTCTTCATGTGTTTTTTAGTGCTGTTTGGTAATATTTTATTAAGGATGTTGTGTCTATATTCATCTGGGATAGTGGTCTGTAGTTTTCTTTAGTTTGATGTATCTTTGCCTGATTTGGATATTAGGGTGACAATGGCATCATAGAATGTTTTTGGGAGAGTTCCCTCCTTTCTTTTTAATGGAATAATTTGAGGAAGACTGGTATTAGTCTTTCCTTAAAGGTCTGAGAAAACTTATCAGAGAATCTGAATGGTCCTAGACTTCTCGTTGTTAAAACACCTTTAATTGCTGCTTCAGTTTATAGCTTTATATTGGCCTGTTTAGGGTTTTCTTTATATTCATGGTTCAATTTGGTCAGGTCATAGGTAGCTAGAAATTTGTCAGTGTCTTTTAGATTTTCCAATTTATTACAGTATAAATTTCCAAAATAGTTTCTAGTGGTCTTCTGGATTTCAGAAGTATCTGTGGTAATACCTCCTTCATCATCTCTAATTTTGTTGATTCAGTTTCTTTCTTTAAGCTAAGAATTTTGAATCTTTTTTATCTTTTCAAAGAGCCAACTATTGCATTAACCCTTTGTATTGTTTTCTTCTTCTCAATTTCAGTTCTAATCTTATTATTTTGTGTCTTCTACTGATTTTGGAATTAGTTTGTTCTTCCTATTCTAGGGCCTTAAGGTGCAGAATTAGATTATTTATTTAAGATCTTTCTGGTTTTGTTTTTAACACAGGCATTCAGTGCCATAGACTTTCATCTTAGAACTGCCTTCATACTGTCCCAGAGATTTTGGTGTGTTCCATCACTGTTCTTACTTTTTTTCTACAATTTTTTAAATTTATTCTCTCATTGTCTCTAAGATCAATTTCTCATTTTTGTTCCATTCTTCATGTGTTTGTGTGATTTCCATTATTTTCTTGATATTAGTTTCTAATTTCATTCCATTATGATCTGATAATATGCATGAAATTATTTCGTGTTTTTCATATTTGCTGAGACTTACACTGTAACCTAGAATGTGGTGTACTTTGGAAAAGATTTCTTGAGTTGCTCAGAACAAGATGCATTCAGCTTTTGCAGGGTAAAATATTCTGTAGAAATCTGTAGGTCCATTTGATTTATAGTATTATATTAACCAGAAGTATCTTTATTGATTTTATGTCTGAATGAACTCTCTACTGGTGAAAGTGGTATGTTAAAATTACCCAGTATTATTGTAGTAGGTTCTATTTGGGAAGTAATATCAAGAAGTTCTTATTTATTTATTTATTTATATATTTAAGGTAATTAGGTACACCAATATTTGAGGCATAAATATTTTCTATCTTTATATCTTCTTGTTGGATTTTTCCCTTTACCAGTATGTAGTGATCATTTTATCTCTTATGATTGATTTTTCACTTCAAATCTGTTTTGTCAGATATGAGAATAGCTACTCCTGCTTATTTTCAGACCCCATATATGAGGAATTTTTTTCCTATAATTTTGCTTTCAATCTGTAGATGTCTTTGAATATGGGTGCCTTGTAAACAGCATATAGTTGGACCTTATTTTTTTAATCTATTCTGCCAGTCTATATCTTTTAACTGGAGAACTGAGACCATTTACATTCAGTATAATTTTGGGTAGACATTTATTATCCCTGCCATTTTGGTGTGTTTGTTATATTTAATTCAATCTTAATTTTTTGTACTTAATTAATTTAGCTCTCTAGAAGAGTTTCCTGATTTGGGAGCTTTGGGGGTTTTTTTTTTTTTTTTTTTTTTTTTTTTTTTTTTTTTTGAGTTCTTATGTGTGTAGTTTATCATTTAGTAGTTTTTCTAGTGCTGGCTTAGTGGTCATGAATCCTTTTAGTGTTTATCCTTATGAAAACATTTTCATTCTGATCAAATTCTGAAAGATAGCTTTGCTGGATACAGCAAACTTTGGCTGACAATCATTTTCTTTCAGAGTTTAGACTATCTCATTCCAGCCCTCCTTGATTTTATTGTCTTGGTTGAAAAGTAAGACATGAGCTTGATGATTTTATTTTGTAGCTTTTAATACCTTATTTTCATATTTTCTTGGCTAAGCATTTTGATTATGATGTTTCTTAGAAAGTTTTTTTTTGTCTTGTCTATTTGGAGTTTTCTGTATTCTACATGTGAATGTTCATCTTATTTCTAAGGTTACTAAATTTTTCTGCTATTATTTCACTGAAAAGTTTCTTAATGGCTTTAGTCTGCATCTCAATGCTCTCTTCAATCCCAGTGACTCTCAAATTGGGACTCTCAGTGTTGTCCCAGAGTTCTTATATATTCTGATCATGGTCTTTTATTTTTTCCTTTATTGAATACTGAGTATTCAAGTTCACATACCCTGTTTTCAAGATATGAAATTCTATTTTCTACATAATCTAATTTGTTGGTGGTAATTTCATGTAATTTTTTAAAATCATGTACTACATCTTTAATTTGCAGGAGTTCTAATTGGTTTCTTTTCAGTATCTCTATTTATTTATTGAAATAGTCTTTCATCACTTGTATCTGCTCTCTGATTTTATTTCTTAGGTCTTCTTTTAGCTCTTTGAATATTTTACTAATCAGTTTTTTATAAATTTAAATTTTATAAAATTTTTGAAATTTTATTCACTTTCATATCTGTGAGTTCCTCTGTTGGGGGATTGTTAATTTGAGAAAGAGACTTGTTTTCCTGTTTTCTCATGTTTTCAAAGGCCTTACACTTGCATATCTGTTTAAATGGTTTCTTCTTACTCTTTCATGTTTGTGTCCTTTGGTGTATATTTTTAACACCCTTGGGACAGCTCATTGTTTTTGATGTATAAGTAGATATACAGGAGTGGGACCTGAGGTCCCCCACTAGTTATTCCTCTTCAGGGACTGGTTGGTTCTCTTTGGGGTCTGGTTGTTAGTTTGGGGTTTTGTCTCTCCTATTCTATGTGTTAAAGTATTGTTGGAATTTCTGTTGGACTAGTTCATGCACAGAGTGAGGTTCAATGTCAGTCGGCTGAGTTGTGAGTATAGGTCAGAAGAAGAATCTCTACCCTGGCTGAGGCTGTGTTACCCTGCAGTCACACCTCAGGTCATGAGTTGACTGATACCACGTTCCCCCACCACACTCAATTCTCTCTCCCCATTCTTGTTTTGGAGTGAAGGCTGCTCACCTATTCTCAAGGTTTGGGCAAAACTGTATAGTAAATGTGCCAGCCAGCAAGGAAGGGGTGTCGGCAGTGGGCGCAGATACTCAGGTGCCATTCCCTGCACACATTTTTTACTATCAATATTCTTTCTCATATATATATATATATATATATACGTATATATATATATATACGTATATATATATATTCTCTCATATATATAATATATATAATCTCCATACACATATATATGCCATGTATTACGTATTTTATAATTATTTTATAATTTGGAAATTATTTTCTATTGATTAAAGCAGACATTTTGTATCATCCTTCACTAAAATAAAATATGCTCAGTATTACTAAATTAAAAATTTGAAAATCCTAAGAAATGTCTGGCAGTAATTATTTACAATGATATTTACTATAATATGAGTAAATATTACAGATATATGATTACCTTCTAAACTTCAATAGGCCTTGGTTTTTAAAATAGTACTTTTGTTTAATAGCATGAAGCAACCATTATCTAATGCTTTTCTTCTGGGAAGAACCACATAATAAATAGTCCACACTTTGTGATCATATAATTTCTGGTACAAATATTTAACTCAGTTGATTTAGGGCAATTGTCTGCTCTACAAATGAACTTAACTATATTTCAGTGAAATTTATATGAACTAAAATTTGAGTTTATGAAATTTTTGCTTGGCACTAAATATTTTGATTTCTTTTCAACTATTTAATAATATAAAACTATTCTTATCCCACAGATTAAAGTAAAATGGATGGCCAAAATAAGGTTATGGCCATAAAATATGGTTTACAGACTTCTGTTATAAATTATGTGGCACTTAGATCCTTCGTCTGTACTCCATTGATTCATAATATTTTTAAATAGTTGCTTGTTAGTATTTCTTTTGTGAAACCAAAGTATATCCTCCAGAAACTTCAACCTGTGTATTCTAGATTATGCCATCTGGAGTAGACTAGAACTGAACCTCTTCCTTTTTCCAAGGACAAATAAAGTCTCTCTAACCACCCTTCTCCTAATCCTTTTCTAGATCCTTAGGTTCAATTATTGCTCTCTTATTCGTGCCCTAATTTTTGAATTATTCTTTGTAAAGTGAACACAAACCAGACAGACATTAATCTATTGTCTACCTATTAGAGAGGTCCGTAGAATGTCTACACTAAATATCTTTGTATTAGGAAGGAATGAAATGTGTTCATTGGGGTGGACATGTTTGGTTTATTTTGTTGACTTGTATTTGCTGATATATGACCTACCTCATTTTAACTATGCCCTCATATAAATGATTTGAAATCCTAGTGTTGCTTCCTATGGTCATTAGTGGTTAACTAGCACATATAATTGCACATTGTCTCACATTTTTCTTTGGTACCTAATTTCTATAAACTACACTTGCCAGACATCGATTGAGAGAAAATAACCAATAGAGACAATATTTTAAAAATAAAAACCATAAATCTATTTTTTTATCTGAGAGTAGGATCAAGCAAATCTAATGAGAAAATGTTATTAAATTGGAACAATTCATCATCACTTCCCAAACAACTTCAATCAGAGCACTCTTTGCCCCAAGCATTTCTGTATTGTTAAATCCTATTTATCCACCTGATTAGGTTATATCATACTTTGTTCAGGCCAGTTGAGGATAAATCCAGCTCTAATCTTACAGAAACATCAGATAATAAAATTTAGGAGCAGCACTGTATTTTTCTAGATGAATATGTGATGTTTACTTCTAAAAATGAATTTTGTTGATATTAAAATTTATGTTTATTCCTTCCATGTAGCTGGAATGTTTACTTCCTAGGAAACTCAGTCAATAATAATGTATATTTCAAAATAACTGAAAGAATTTCAAACATATTGCCACAAAAAATTTCAAGTAAGTGATGTTATAGGAATGTTAATTAAATTGGCTTAATCACTACACTTCTATAGATATATCAAAACATCACACTGGGTACCACAAATCTAATAAAATTGTCATTTTTCAATTAAAAATAAAATGAGTTTTTAAAGCTGTGTTTAACAGAACCTTCCTAGCACAAGAAGCTGATTTTTATTTTGTACCTTTCAGGTTCTGGGTTAAATGATGGACAGTGGCATGAAGTTCGTTTCCTAGCCAAGGAAAATTTTGCTATTCTCACCATTGATGGAGATGAAGCATCAGCTGTTCGAACGAATAGTCCTCTTCAAGTTAAAACTGGCGAGAAATACTTCTTTGGAGGTAAGAGTGCCATTTTTTGTTGGTTAACAAATACTCTGCTAATGTAAGTGAAGTTTCAGTGAAGTTTAATGATGAACTCAATGGATCTCAGGATAAAACTGACAAACTGTAATTCCACTGAATTCAAAAGCACTGAAAATTTTTTTGTTCCCTCATGATAAAGATGCTAATATGATGTCATCTTATCCTTCTAGTCTGATTCAAATCTTTGAAGTAAGAAATATGAGATTCTAAATTCATTCATCTGCATAATGCTATCCTCAAGAGTCAGGCCCTTGGACTCTGTACTGGTGACCTACTATTGTATAACACAGTGCCTCAGACCTTAGTTGTTTAGAATAATCAAAGTTTACTTCATACTTTGTCTAGACCAGGAACTCAAAGATGGCTTAGCTAGGTGATTAGAACCCAGGGCCTTCCAACTAGCACTCAAGATGCTAGGCAGCTGCATTATTTGAAGCCCTAGCTGAGCTAGAGGGAATCCCCCAGCAAGGTCCACTTACCCTGCTGTTGCTTCATGTAGAATATCCTCAAAGGCCCACGTGTTAGAGACGTGGTACCTGGTGTGGTGCTCTTGGAGGTGATGGCGATAGAGCCTGGTGAGAGTCATTATGCCATTAGAATGTGCCCTTCAGGGGAACTGGGGGCCCCTCACCCTTTCCTCATTCCCCATTTGCTTCCTATCCATGAGATGAGCGGTTTGCTGGACCACTTGCTCTCTGGTATTGCCATCTAAGACCTTAAATGCAATGGATCATGGACTGGAACTTCCAAAACTGTGAACCAAAATAAACCTTTTCTCCTTGTAAGTTATCTATGTCGGGTATTTCTGTTACAGTGATAAAAATCTGACTCACTCGCCCTATTGATATTTGATGCTGGCTGGGGTGGCTCAGTTCTCCTCCAAGTGTCTGCACGGCCTCTTCTCAGCAAACGTCTTCTATTGATGACTGGAGAGAGAGAAGTGGTGGGAGAGGGAGAGGGGTGGGGGGACACGGAGGGGAAAGGAGAGAGAGGGGGAGAAATAAAAAATTTTTAAAAAAGCAAGGGAGAAAGAGCCCAACAGGGAAAGTACAATTTTGGTATTTTAAAAAACAACCTAATCTTGGCCTTGATGTTCCATCATTTAATACATACAGTTTGTTAGAATTAAATCTAACCCACATCTAAAGGAAATAGATCACACCAGGGTGTGAATGCCCATAGCCAGGGATCACGGGGGACCCTTCCAGAGCCTGCCTGTAGCAGGCTACCTCATACAGGAAGTCATCTTGTCACAAATATTTTGGTTCTTAAATAATGAAAAGATGAGCAAAATGGAAGGTTCTCAAAGATAAATTCGAGTCTATGTGACCCTACCCATTTTCTAAGTGGAGAAATGCACCCATCCAGACAATGACGTGTTAATCATGAATGGAATATGGAGACATGTAATTGAAGTGCTAGGTATGTAGTTTAGATGGATACATCTGTCCATTAGATGACTGCTTTTCTCATCCAAAATCATGCAATGTGAAATCTAAGAAAACATGTCACATCCTTAGAAAAGACTTTGGTTTCAGTCTTAAAATATACATGTGTACATATATTTGCCTCTGAAAATATTCCTATTAATATTCATATATCTACCTATTTGCTTATGTAAGTATATATTTAAATATAACTGTGTGCATCTCTTTTTTCTAGTTATTAGAGTAAGCATACATGAGCCCAATTACCTTGTCTGTCTTGTTTCCTGCTATGTCCCCCAGAGTCCTAGAAGATTCCAGGAATATAAGATATGACTAATAAATATTTATGAAAGAATTGCCAAGTAGTATAAAATATACAGGACAAGGCCTTCTTTTTTTTTTTTTTTTCAAAATTGTCTAAAAGTAGAAGCAGAAGCCCCAGGAGCTTTACTAACTTTCCACTGGGTTTGCACCCCGCTCCTGAATGGGATACCTCTGACGCCTGTTGTGCAGGGCGAATTCTCCCCTCCCATGAGTGCTAACGTAGAGAGAGACCAAGGACCTGAACTAGTCCTGCGTGATGTTTTCTGGGACTGAAAACTACATGACTTTGTAAAGGTTGGATGTCTTATGAGTGAACAATGGATAGGAGGAAAAAGCAACTCCAATGCCAAACTGGTTCCCTCCACAAAGTTATTCGACATGACAGGCTTTTGGCCACAAGTCTCCTTGCTGTCATCGTGGATTGTCATTTGGGAAGCTGCTGGCAATCTCTACTTATCTCTTGACAGGAATGCTTTGGCCAGGGGTGGGCTCACTGAATGCCTATGCAGTTTACATCTATCCTGATCTCGATGGGTAGGCAATTAGCTGTCGCCACATGTCTGTGGTCAAGAGTTCACAGGATGTAAGGGTTTTATGGTGTCCTATTTCCTATTGCTTTATGGACTTTGATTTTTAAATCCAGAAACTAGAAGGGCATTGACTTGCTCTTGGGTCTTTGGTCTGCCTCTGGGACATGCTGTCAGCAAATATTCCTGATGCTTTTGTGGCTTTATCTTCATTGGCTGCATCCTCTGAGTGTATAGAATCATGGGAATGCATTGCAATTCATATTCCTTAAGACATGGGATACTGAGAAATCAAAGAATTCCAAATTCTAAGTGATTCTGACACAAATGATCTGAAGAGCAGACTTACAGACACATTTGCAATTTGTATGTACATCTTCAGATTCTTTTGAGAGAGAATCACTGTAAAGTTTGAGGTGCTTGAGAATCAGCCACTCTCCTACAGCTTTGTCACCAGGAGCAGCTTGGGGAAATGATAGGCTGTCCTTGTGCATGTACAGACTTTTATCAGACACACATTCACTAGCAAACACACTGCACTGTTAACACACCATCCAGTAAGCCAATGAAGGCTGCCGACTTACTGCACCTTCAATAATATGTTCTCTTTCAGCCACAGCACTGGGCATTGGGATTCAGCATCAGTACAAGACAACAGAAGGCTTCAAAAGCAAATACCCATACCAAGTCTCTAAGAGATCCCAACTCCAGAACTGTTTCAAAGGGCTCAGGTCACAGACCCCAGTAGGGTTTTGGAACCATCTTCATAATATGGAGTGTCTCTAAGAGATGGAGTGTCTCTAAGAGATGCTTTACAAATGAGATATCATTATTATGTATAATTTCACCATTGAAATATCCTTTTCTGCATTTATCTAATATTTATGCCAATTAACACACCATTAATATCATGTAAGAAAAATTAATTTGGCATTTGATAAATCAATCAAAAGAATAGATGGCAGACATCTTTGGTATAGGCAGCTGCAGAGTGGCCACAATATTCCTCCTCTAATGCTGGCGACCCTTCTGCATGTGGCTTCATGATTAGAATACGTGCTGCCTCTGGATTAACTTCACTTGAAATACACTCACACAAACACACATGACACAACTGCATACCGTCCATGCTAATAACTTTCTAAGTCAGTTGCAAACCTTATCATGAACACATCTTAACACTAGGGCAGTGGAAAGGACAGCCTATGTTCTAGAATACAAGCTTTGGAACCATGCACACCTGATTTTGGATCATAGATTTAGTGCTCTTCTTTGATAACTTATCTTACTTTCTTCATCTGTCACATGCCAATATAATCTGTTCTGTGAACATGGCATGACGTAGCTCTGCAATGCAGGGTCTGACCCTTTGAAGTGGTAATGCTAGCTGTCTCTCCTCTTTGTCTCAGGTCATTTTGGAAGCTCATTCATAGACTGTGTCTTCCAAGGAAGGTTTGAGATTTCAAACCATTGATCATCTAAAGGTCCCTGATCAACTTCTGTGCTTCTGGAAGTATTTCTTTTTCCTCAGTCTCAAAAACAAAAACAAAACAAAAGAAGAAATAAATAGTTTTTCTTCTCTCTGAAAGCCTTAAGTAAAGTTTCCCATCAGAATCCCTAAACATGTCTATACTCTCTCTTCTGAAGCTGAGTCTCACTTGATAACTTCTCTGCACCTGCAAGCTCACTTCCTCACCAGGGAAGTTGTACTTCTAAGTACTTCCTGTGAATCCCAGGGAAAGTCTCAATTCTCTTTAATAAAATTCCTGATAGAGGTTTAAGCACCAAGGATTCTTTTGCTTTGTTCTTGCTTGGGAATAGGCAGAACAGGAATGAAAGGAGTCATTTGAGATATTTCCTCAACAAAAGAGGTTGTAATTGCTTGAACTCTTCTCTCTTTCTCAACTGGAATTACTTTAGAGAGTTTGTCATTCATGTCAACAATCAAGAGAAGAATAAAGGTGATAATCAGATGTATTTATTGACTAATTACTTGGTAACAGATTTTTAGATAGGACAGGTCCCATGATTTGTCAGAGAAATATTTTTAGATTTGCAATCTTTCTTAGGTTTGCTGTTTTATTATTCTCTTTGTTTTCACTTAAAAGGAAACATGGTTATGGTAGGAAAGTTCTAGAGGTCATCTGATTGGAAGGGGAATGCTAAGGAACATGGGAATGGTGTAAGCGAAAATGACCAACATGGTTTTGGCACCATTGTGAAAACATAAATAAGCAGGACAGAAGCAGACCTCAAATGGATCAGCAAGCTTTCTTATATTCCACAGTGGAGTCCATCAATCAGGCACCAAAGGGGCTCATTTTCTATGTAGAAAAATGGCCACCAGTTATAGAAGGAGTCTGAGTGTTATAGTTTACAATGAGGGTGGTTTAATTAATGGAGACTGAAGTAGGATATGTTGGTTTGGACAGTCAGGAAAGAAGTTATAAAAGTCTCAGAACTTATTGTCACTGGGAAAAGTTCAGAACTCTGCATTCACTGCTTATCCTCTTCCTCTGGAACCCACTGTTACCCAGAGCTTCACAGTTTGCTTTTCTCCTTCCAGGACTCATCAGCAATGGGAAAAGGTAAAAGTCCAGGGCCCAGTGTTTCAGTATCTGCCTCCTCCCTTCAGGACCCATTGTGGTTGGGAAGGGATGAAAGTTTGCTTTTGGTGGAGATGCTGGGGATAAACCTGGGAAGGGATGAAAGTTTGATTTTTCCCTCAGGGACCATTGTTACTGGGAAAGGGTTTCCTGGGAAAGGATTCATGATTTCCTTCCTCCTCTCTCTTCCTTCAGGTCAAACAGTTTGGGGGATAGTCATTTCCCTGTCCTGGGGGTTGTCATTTTCCATATCTTTCAGATGGGGAGGGATAGCTTCTCAAGAAGGTGCTGAGGCAGGTGGAGGTGGCCAGAGAGAAGAGGCTGTTAGAAGCCAGCCTGAGTGTGACAGAATTGGCATGGTGCAGTTTAGTAGAGGGCACACCCCTTTCCAGTTATTAGTTTAGACTCACCAGTGTAGTGTTTCTCCATCAGTTCTGGTCACTAGAAAAACCCCGAGGAGGAGTGGCTTAGATAATGAAAATGCATTTCTCATAGTTCTGGAGGCTGGAAATCCAAGATCAAGGGGCTGGCAGATTGAGTATCTGTTGAGGGTATTCTTTCTGGTTTTCAGACTGCCACTTTCTCATTTAATGTTCACATAATGCAGGTGGGGGGAGTCAGGGGGGGGGGGGAGAACAAGCTCTAGCGTTCTCCTGTCTGTCCTCATGAGGGCACTAATCCCATTGTGAAGACCCCACCCTCCTAATACCATCCTATTGGGGATTGGATTTCAGTGTAGGGATTTTGAGGAACACAAACATGTAGTCTACAGCAATAGCCTTTCCATTCTCATTGAAATAGAGCATGGATTTAAATAGTTAACTGGATAGGTATGTAAATCTGTATCTATATAAAGTTGTTTTACATTAAAAATGTTAGGAAGTTTGTTTCAACTTGTGGAGTTCCTTAGCTGTTTATTGTTGTGCA
This sequence comes from Glaucomys volans, assembly GCA_020662805.1. Taxonomy (NCBI): domain Eukaryota; kingdom Metazoa; phylum Chordata; class Mammalia; order Rodentia; family Sciuridae; genus Glaucomys; species Glaucomys volans. The sequence goes on from JAJEJO010000665.1 coordinate 768,206, forward strand.
GTGCAAACCATCCTACACAAATTTGAATGTCTAAAAGCTTCAGAATCTAACAGCCGCTCAATTGCCCATGAAAAGCCTTCCACATAGATTCTCAGGGAGCCCAGGGCTGCAGAGGTCATCACCAGACCTTGCAGCTTCTGATATAGGATCCACTCTTCAGGCTTTTAAAGGACCATATAGCCTCTTCTTGTACCTACCAAAATATGTTGTTTGGAAATTTGTTTCCTAGCTCCTTTTGCTGCTCTCCAAAAGTTAGGGAGCAAAATAATATTTTATTAATTGATTTCATACAAAAAAGGACATTTCTCAGGGGTAGGAAAATGCAATCCTAAACAAACTTGTTTGAGGCATATACTCAGTTTTCTAAATCTGCTATAAGAGAACCACAAACTAGTGTTTTACTCTATTTATTTATTTATTTTTTTTAATATTTTATTTACTTATTGATTCATTGAACACAAATGGAGTACAGCTATTGTTTCACTGGTTGTACACAAAGTAGAGTCACACCATCTGTGCGTTCATGAATTTACACAGGGCAATGGTATCTGTCACACACTCTGTTATTAATTTTACCCCCCACCCGCCCCCACCCCTCCCTTCCCTCTATGCTAGCTATCTTTCCTCCATTCTTGCCATCTTTCCCCCCATATTATGCATCATCACTCATTTATCAGAGAGACCATT
>JAJEJO010000666.1:11668-27889 GCA_020662805.1 Glaucomys volans
ATCTTTCCATTCCTCCATCCTTCCATCCCTCCATCCCTCCATCCACCTTCCATCCATCTTTCCATCTTTCCATTCCTCCATCCTTCCACCCCTCCATCCCTCCATCCACCTTCCATCCCTCCATCCATCTTCCATCCCTCCATCCATCCTTCCATCCATCTTCCATCCCTCCATTCATCTTTCCATTCCTCCCTCCTTCCATCCCTCCATCCATCCTTCCATCCCTCCATCCATCCTTCCATTTTTCCATCCCTCCATCCTTCCATCCATCCTTCCATCCTTCCATCCCTACATCCTTTCATCCGTCCATCCCTCCATCCTTCCATCCCTCCATCCATCTTTCCATCCCTCCATCCATCTTTTCATCTCTCCATCCCTCCATCTTCCCATCCTTCCATCCTTCCCATCCCTCCCTCCATCCCTCCATCCATCCATCCTTGCATCCTTCCATCCCTCCCTCCATCCATCCATCCTTCCCTCCATCCATCCCTCCATCCATGATTCCTTCCTTCCATCCCTCCATCCCTCCATCCATCCATCCATCCTTGCATCCTTCCTTCCATCCCTCCATCCCTCCCTCCCTCCATCCCTCCATCCATCCCTCCGCCATCCATCCTTCCTTGCATCCTTCCTTCCATCCCTCCATCCATTCCTCCATCCATCCATGATTCCTTCCTTTCATCCCTCCATCCCTCCTCCATCCCTCCATCCATCCTTCCTTTCTTGTGATACTGGGGATTGAACCCAGGGACACTTTGCCACTGAGCTGCAGCCCCAGCCCTTTCCTTTGTAGAGACCGAGTCTTGCTAAACTGCCCAGGCTCCTTGAACTTGCTGTCCTCCTGCCTCAGCCTCCCGAGTCCCTGGGATCACAGGTGTGCCCACCGTGCCTGCTTTTCCTCAGGAGAGGGCCTGGCCAAGATGCCCAGCCTGGTCCGGCTCCACCTCCTGCCTCAACTCCTCACCAGCTGGGATTCCTGACACGCGCCGGACCCAGCAGGGGGCCCCTCGATTTCACTTTGTACTGGGTCCCACAGATTCTGTGGCCGGCCAGCCACACACCCCAGTTCCCATGGGGTCAGGCAGGAGAGCCCCAGCAGGCCAGAGGCCGGCTCAGGGCCAGGAGGTGCACTCCACAGAGCAGCCACCAGGTGGTGCTGGACCGGGTCCTGGCCCTGTGCAGAGGTCAGGGCCTGGGCCCACTGCGCCCAGGTGGCCACAGCCGCACCCCACGTGCTCAGGGGGGCCGACTTCCAGGGGGGCCCTGCTGGGGGCCCTGGGGTGGGCCAGTGCCACCTGCCTGCTGCTGCCCTCTAGCTGGTCCTGGACTGGAGGGTGGTCTGGGAGAGAAGTGGGTCGGGAGGTCTGAGCAGTGCCTGGAGCCCTCTCCAGCCGCCCCCAGCTCTGAGTGTCCCCTCCCAGCCCGCAGCCCCCTCTGTGCAGCGAGGGCTGACAGGTCTCGTGGGCTGACGGTCCCATGAGCCTCGTGGGTCTGAGAGCCCAACTCCCAGGCAGGAAGTGAGCTCTCTGTGAGGGAGGGTCAGCGGGGGAGGGGTGCCACTCCATCCACCCAGTGCCTCAGTGTCCCCACTGCTCTGAGTGTGGCTGGCATCCTGCAGTTCAGAACCAGAGCCTGCAGGCCAGCCCTGGGTTAATGGGATCCGTACCTCCTGTTCCTCCCCTCAGGCTTCAGCGTCACCCCCTCCCCACGCAGCCCCCGAGGGCCCAGCACACATGAGCCCTGCAGGGCTGTTTCCTTATCCTCATTTTTGGTGTAAGGAAATTGCCCAGAGAGCTCAAGATACTGGCCTCAGGCCACACAGCAGATCCTGGCTGGGCCCTATCCAGCCCTGAGTCCTGGCTCCAGCACGTGGGCTGCTCAGCTCAGCCGTCAGCAGTCTGGTGGGCTGGGCCTGCCTGCCCGGGGTCAGCCTTCTAGTCCTTGGGGCAATTCCTTGTCTAGAATGCCAGGTAGGAGGGTTCATTGTCATGTTGGGGGACATCCCTTTCTCCCTGGGGCCAGGAATGTTCAGAGGGGCCTCCGAGTGGGCCCGTGTGACCTCCTGGAGGGTCCCAGGAGCCAGCCCTAGCCCCAGGCCTGGCCAGCTGGGTTCAACCCAAACCCGGGAGGCCTGCACGGCCTCCCACCCCCAGTCGGGACGGCTGTTGGCCTCGCGGGTTCCGGGGGACCCACGCTGCGGCGGGGGGCTGCAGAGAGCGTGGGCCCGGCTGGCGGGGAGGCCGCCTGGAGCCGCTCAATGGGCGACATCTGCTGCGAGCCAGCGGAGCGCGCAGGAGCGCAGCGCCGAGGTCCCGCCCGCAGCCCCGCCCCGGCCGCCCCCACGACTTTTGGCCTCCCAGCAGATGGCGGGGCGGGGCGGCCCGGTGCTGCCACACCCACGAAACACCCGCGGGCGGCGAGGAAGCTGCGGGCCTCCAGCGATCCTCCCGCCCCGCGCCATCTGATAGCCCTGGCAGCCACCCCGGCTGAGCCCCTGAGGAGGCTCGCGGGGTCACAGAGGCCCCCTGCGCCCGCACACAGTCCCCGCCCACAGAGGAAGTGGGGGAGGGCGCGGCTGGGGAGGCCTTTCTCCTGCAATGGAGAAGGGCCTCTGGAGAAGGGCCTCCTGGAAGGCGCTTTCCTCTCGTTTTTATTTCTAGAAAGCCCAGGGTTGCCAAGTCCCAGGCCTCCTGCTGGACCCGAGGGAGGCAGCCCGTATGGTGCCTGGGAGGGGAAATGGGGAAATAATGGCAGCCGGGTGGGCGCCTGCTCAGGCGGGCACCGCTGGGAGGGGTCCAGCCAGGGGCGTGGGGATGGGAGGACAGGAAGGGAGGCCCTCAGGGCTCATGGCTCCAGCCCTGGCCCTGGCCCTGCCGGCCCTTCCTCACTTGTGAAGCACACGGCCCCTGGCCTGGCTCTGACAGGGGCTGGACACCAGCCTAGAGCTGGGGTGGGGTGTCCAGAGGCCAGGCCGTGTCCCCGGCTGCCCACGCTCCAGATGCCTCTGACCCGGAGCTGGGTGTTCTGAGCGAGTGGCAGACCTCTGAGTCCTGGGCCGCAGCCCCGCTTGCCTCACAGGGTCCCCTTGCGTCATGCCCAGAGGAGTCCAGCCAGCAGCACCGCCCCAGGCCCTCCTGTCGGGAACTGCCAGCTGCGCTTGTCCTGGAGGGGCGAGGGCTGCCCAGCCTCCTGGGGCCAGCCTGCCTTCCCCTGCCGCTCCCCGGAGCCCCGTGGGTGCCCGACAGCTGTGGCTGGGAGACTTGGGGGCGAGGACGACTCGGCCAGCGGGGGTCCTGCAGGCCGAGGTTCTGGCTCTCAGGATCCCTGCTCCCCCGGGGGGGAAGCGGAAGAGGGCAGGGGAGGGTGCGCCCACCTGCCAGGACCCTGCACAGGCCCTTAGGGTGCTGCCTGCTGGGCGTGGCTGTCCTGCCCTGCACCCCCTGAGTCCTCAGGGCAGCCTTGGGGGCAGGGCTTCCTACTGGGAGGGGGACACAGGCCAGAGCGTTGGGGCCCGGGGCCCAGGCTTTTGCAGGAAGTGAGAATTCAAACCAGACAGTTGATTTAGGCCTGCGTGTCTGACCGTGGCCTCCATGGCCTGTTTGTTGACTGCACAAGTGACTGACAGCTACCTTGTGGGTTCTCGGGCGACCTTATAAAGGAACTGAGGGCCTGAGGTCACAGCACAGGGCTGGGAGTGCACCGGGCACCACGGGCACTGTCCATACCCTCCCTGTGCTGACTGCTGTGTCCAGAGAGCAGGACCTGGGATCAGCCGCCCAGTCGGGGGTGAGGGCTGCCCAGCAAGGACACAGCTAGGCAGGGTGGCCTCACCCCTGACCCAAGACCCTGGGATCAGAGGCAGCCTCCCCCAGGTAGGGACGGCAAGATGGCCCAAGATCTGGAGGCCCCCAGAGCCTCCTGAACTGCCCTCTGGCCCTCGAGGCCCTGGGCCAGGGCTGTCAGGGGTCACTCGGCAGCCACTCTGTCTGCAGGACCTGGGGGCTGTGCCCCGCCTGCCCTGCCCCCTCACCAGCCCTGACCCAGAGGGTGATTTATGTGCTTGAGGCAAAAGGCCACTTGAGGTGGGGCCCAGGGACAGGGGTCAGGACAGCCACAAGGCGCCAGGGGGAGAGCGGCTGCCTGCCCGGGGACGCAGGCGGCTGGGGAGGGCTGGGCGGCCAGGCCAGGGGCTGTGGCAGTGGGGCAGCTGCCCAGGCCAAGCCCCTCGGGGGAGCTGAGGCCATGGCTCCGCCATCTGGTCCCCCGCCTGGGAGGCCCCCCCACTGGCTCAAATGGCCGAGCGGGAGGGGAGACAGATGGCGGTGGGCTCAGAGAGGTGGAGGGACTTTGTTCCGAGGCACTTGCAGGCAGGAGCACGCGGTCTCTCGCTCACACCGCACACGCGCACACACACTCACGCACGAGCCAGGCGCCACCCGGGGGCGCTTCGCAGTTCTTCCCGTGCCAGCGGGAGGTGGGCTTCGGATGGGCCTTCGCACGCCGACTCGCCTGGTGGAGGCTCCCTGGCACACTGGTGCACACTTGTGACACACTGGTGCACACGCGGCTGCGCGTGGGCAGAGCCGCAAGCCGCCCTGCAGACCGGAGCGTGGGACCGGAGCGTGCCCAGAGCGGAGACCACACAGACGCATGGCCGGTGCGCCTGCACACGCAGAGGCACACGCTCAGGGACACGGCGCCCGCGTCCACACACAGACGCACAGGCTGCTCACACCGCCCGCTGTGCCCTGCGGAGCCTCCGCCCTCTAAGGGAGGACGTGCCGAGCCCCAGCGCTGTCCCCGGCCAGCTCGCTCCACCTCCCCACCCCGCGAGAGCCTTTCCTGCAGGAGCCGCCTGCCCAGTCCTGCCCTGGGCTGGCCAGCCTCCTTCCCCGATGCCTGACCTTGCCACCCCCGACGTCACCCTTCATGTCATTGCTCACTCTGGTGACTGCCCTCTCCTTCAGAACCCAGCCTGGGAATGCACTGCCCGGGCTCAGGCCCTGCTGTGTCCCCAGTCGCTGCAGGGGATGCTGGCCAACAGGACTGATGGATGGACTGGCCAGAGGTGAGCCTCTGCGTGTTCAGAGGCTGCGCAGGCAGCGTGCTCAGCGTCCCTGCTGCCCCCGGCTCCTCAGAGGCTTTCTCTTGCCGCCTGGGAAGAGTGCTGTCGTGGCTTCCAGAAGGTTCATCTGGGAGGTGTCTGCTGGGACCAGAGAGGGGCAGCCAGCCCAAAACTCGTCCAAACATCTGAACAAGGGTCCAGCTGCTGGCCTTTGGTGGACTCTGGGAGGACACGGGTTCCTCGCTGGGTCAGAGGCCATTGCTGTGACTGGCTGGGCCATGCCGGGTCTCACCCTGCGTCTCTGCCGGGTGCTGGGGGTTGAACCGGGGCTGCTTCACCCCGGGCCAGCTCCCCGCCCTCTCCATTTCCTATGTAGACAGGGTCTTGCTCAGTTCCTCAGGGTCTCACTAAGTTGCGGAGGCTGGCTTTGAACCTGAGGTCCTCCTGCCTCAGCCTCCCCGCGGCTGCACCACCATGCCCATCGTGCCTTCTAAGGTCACGTGAGGTCTATTGCTCTGGCCACCTGAGGACCCGTCTTGGCCTGGTGAGGCCCTGGCGCGTGGACAGGGGGGCGGGAGGCGCTCGGAGTGCTTGGCGGGAGTGCCGCGTGGGGATGGGAGGCCGCCTTTGTCTTCTCTTGGTGTGGGCGAGGCGGCCGCTGCGCAGGCCGGGGAGCGCTGGGCAGCCCGAGGTGCCCGTGTCCAGCCAGCTGCTGGAACGGTGGCCACCAGGCAGGATGGACTGCGGTAGAATGCGGGCGTTGCAGGAGTGGGGGCTGCGGGAGGAGCGGCCTCAGCCTCCCGCACCTGGGCTGGGCCTTGGCCCAGGGGCCCACCTGCTGTGGGGCCTTGGACGGCATCCTGGCCTTCACTGCTGGAGGCCAGCAGCGGTCCCCAAATTGAGACAACCCCAATGCTTCCAGGCCGAGCCACTTTCCCCCCGAGGGCATGATCACCCCCAGTTGGGGTGAGGCACTGTCTCAGAGCGGCCATCTGTGCTGGGTCTTGAGAACTGCATGGGAGTTTCCAGGCACAGAGAGGGGGACAGGACCTGGAGGGGGACAGGACCTGGAGGGGGACAGGACCTGGAGGCGCCGGGACCCGCTGCAGTGGTCTCCCTGCCTCCGGGGGCCCTGCGTGCTTTCTCCTGGTCAGCCACAGGGACTCCCAGAGCATCGGGACCGGCTTCCTCCTGGGTCCAGACCAGCCGGCGGGCACACAGCAAGCCTGGCGGCTCGGCCCCCTCCTGGTGCCCCTGAGGCAGCCCCACCGCAGCCGCCCAGGGCTCCCGCTGCCCCAGGGCCTCTGCCCTTGCAGGGGGCGGGTCTGCCCTCCTTCCTCCCAGGACGGGCCCTCCTCAGCCGCGAGGGCCAGCCTGCTGGGCTGGCCTGGGGCAAGTCTCCTCCATCCCTGACCACGGCCCTGCTGGCCACTGGACACCACGGGCCACAGAAGTGCACCTGCTTGGGATCCTTTGCCCAGTGGCACTGGCTCTGCTCACGTCTGAACACCTGGGGGCCGTGCCACTGCCCTCTGGTGGGTGGAGGCCTGGATGCCACCAAGGGTCCTGTGGGGCCACCCAGACCAGATGACCCAGAACCCCGACCACCCAGAAGCCTGCCAGGGCCCATCGGCCACCATGCAGGCCCCCGCCTGCCCCCCGCGGCCCCTCCAGCCTGCAGCCTGCGCCTGAGGTGCAGCTGGTTGGGAGCGCGGCAGGCGGGCGCAGGGGCAGCGGGACGACGTGGCCACGCAGGCTCACCGTGGCCTGGCACCAGTGCCCCCCGCCACTTAGATGTCCCCATCTGTTTCCAGGTGGGCGCCGTCCCTCCAGGGCCAGTGACAGGCGTCCTGGGGTGAGCGTGATCCCCAGCAGGTTGGCCGCCTTGAACTCTGGCGGTTCCACGTGCCCCACACGCCGCAGCGCCGTCTGCAGCTGGAGGTGGACTCGAGGTCCTCCTGGCCCCAGAGGAAGGGGGCCCATCAGGAGGAGGCCTGGGCGCCCTGGGCGCCCCGAGATGGCAGTATGGAGCCAGGTCCAGGTGGGCTGGGTGCTGCGGGTGGACCGTGGCCCTGGCTGTGTGGCCTCGCCGGGTCCTCCGCCTCTCTGAGGCAGCTTCCCCCCCTGCAAAGCAGGCAGTGAGAGCCGCCTCCTGAGGAGACGGAGGGTGGGCTGGGCCTGGCCGGCGGGGACACTGCCTAAGGGTCAGCTGCCTCTGTTATGGGCAGAAACTCAGGTCTCTTCACAGAGCTGAGCCCAGATGGACGTGAGGTGCAGGGGCACCGCTGTCCCACGACGAGGCTCTGGGCGCACCTGGCAGGGGGCGCTGCCTGTGTCCCCACAGTCACCGCCTGCCTTCCCTGGCCTGTCCTGTTCCCCACCCCTCTGAGCCCCGCCCACGCCTTGCTGGAGGGGGGACCCTGCCCACTGGTCCCCTGGTCCTAGAAACCAGGATTGCGGAAGGACCCCCAGGAGCCCCCGAGATGGAGGGGCTGGGAAGGGGGCCGCTCGCTGGGCCAGGCAGCCCCAGAGCATGAGCCCTGCTCTGGAGGGACAGCCTCTTGAGCCAGAGGGACTTTGTCCAGAGCGGCAGGGCCTTGCGTCTGGCAGGGGGCGGCAGGAAAGCCCCGTGCCCCTGGTAGCCAGCTGGTCCGGGGCCGGGGGCAGGGGCGGCTTCTGTCTGCTTCCTGGGCCGCAGTCCAAGGGCAAAGGTCGGCTTGCCAGCTTGGCAGGGCCCCCGGCCCCGCATCCCTGGGAGTGGGCGGGTGGGTTCTCAGCCCCTGGACACCCGCCACACGAGTGCCGGCCACCGTGGGCTCCCGGGCGGCGGGGAGGGCGGCCACCCCGTGGGTGCCAAAGGGTGACACCGGTGTGGCCACTGAGCAGCCCCGCAGAGGCCGCAGGCTGCTACCTGCCCGGAGGACAGGCAGCTGGTGAGCGCAGGGCCGGGAGGCAGGGCCGCGGCCACCCCGTGGCGAGGGGCAGGGGCCCCAGGCCGCTCACAGGTGCCCCCGATCCTGCTGAGCAGCCTTGCCGGCGGGCGGCTGGCAGCGGGCGGGAACCGTCCACAGGCGGCAGCCATCTGCACCGCGACGGAGCCCAGGATGATAAATAGGCGAGTCGCACTTTTATTGGATGGCAGTGCGGGCGCAGCCACTTTGGGTTTGGCACCGAGCTGACGACAGATTCCTGCTTCCCTCGCAAGGCCTGGCCTCCCGGGGAGAGCGCCAGCAGCGGGGCCCCTCCCAGCAGGGGAGAGCTTCCCAGCCACCCCGCCACCCTGTCCTGTGGCTGGCCGCTCTGATGGCCCTGCACCCACAGTGTCCCCCGGGTTTCTGCTGGGGGGGGCTCCAGCGCTCTCTGGGGCCAGGCCGATGGGTTCAGGTCCCAGTGCTGACAGTAATGGCTGTGTGTCCTTGGACGGGTCTCCTAACCTCTCTGTGCCGTGGCGCTCCGTCTGTGAAGTGGAGGAGCGAGGGTGTTCGCCCCGGGCTCGGAGGAGCCTGGGTAGGGGCTCCGCAGGCGCTTGGCGCTGAGCCTGCTGCAGACCTTATGCAAACACAGGCTGCTGGCATCAGCGCTCCCGTCCTTCCTGTGGGCCTCACCAGCTCCAGGGAGCCTCCTGGCCTGGCCTCCCACCTGGTGGGGGTCATGTGGGGGTCCATCTGGGAGGAGGTCCTGTTGCTGGAGGGCCTGTGCTTGCCAAGATGCCTGGCCCTGATTGGCCTCTGGTCACTGGTGAGGCCCAGGGCTCCGGTGGCCTCCTGGATCTGCTCTGTCTGTGAGACCCTGGGCAGTGGCTGATCCTCCGGGGCCTCGCCTTCCCCATCTGTGAAGAGGGGATGAGGCCAGAGCTTGCCCCAGGGCAGGTGGGTTTCAGGAGGGGGACAGGCTCCTGGTGCGTGGGAGGCAGAATGCAGGTGACCCACATGGTCATTTCCTCCTTTGCTGGGAGCTGGGGACAAGGACAGGAGGGTGGCAGGGGCCAGGGCAGACTCCCTGGTGGCTCCGGTCATGGTGAGGCCACTGTGCCGGGCCCGTGGGCTGGTGCTCCGGAGCCGGTGTGAACTGGACGGCACAAGGGGCCTGCACACTGCCGGCTGCCTGGACACCCGGGCACCCGCTTCTCCCTGCGCCTCGGTGTCCTCGTCTGCCTTCCACGCCGCCGCCTGTCCCTCCCTCCCTGCCACTACTGTCCCCACACGACCCTCTTCCCTCTGCTCAGGCGGGGCCTCTGGCCCCCGCTGCTCCCCCAGCACCTGCCCCCTCGGTGCTCCGTTGCTGCAGGGGCTGAGCTGACCCCGGCCAGCCAGGACGGCGTGGGGGCCGCAGGGCTCCTCCCACCCGCACCCCAGGCCCCCCTCGCCTGCTCCACCCCTGGACGTCCAGACCCCAGAGGGGCCTGCGCAGACCCCCACTCTTCGTGGCCTGCCCTGGGCTCTGGCTGTGGACCCTGTTGGCTCTGGCCATCCTGAGTGGCCCTGGAAGGCCCTGGGTGGAGGCCCGTGAGCCCGCATTGGTCGAGAGCCTGGCTCAGCTCACACCCGGCCCAGCACTTGACCTTGGCGCCTGACCCCTCCAGACCTTGGCTTTCTCTCCTGGGAAGTGGGTGTGCCCTGGGGTCAGCGGCCCAGGGTGGCGTCTGCGGTGCTGGGTGACCCCAGCAGTCCCTCACTCGCCCTGGGGACCCTCGCCTGGCCTCAGTCACCTTGCGGGTTGGTGCATTTCCCAAGTCCCAGACGAGGCGGCCAAGGTGCCACAGGCCCGGGCTCCTCCAGAGCCTGTCTCCAGCCACAGAGCCGAACCCTGTTCCGTCCCGAGCACGAGGAGCTGCGGGTGTGCGGGAAGACGACAGGATTCCAGGCACGAGGCCACATGCTGGGGCCTGCCCAGCCACAGCATCGTGGCAGTCTGTTCTGTCCCCAGCCTTGTCAGCCAAGTCCCAGAGAGCCCAAGTGACTTGCCCTGGGTCACACAGCTTCCATGTTCACACAGCAGCCTGACCTGCTTCGCCCTCTGCAGCCGACTCGGGGCGGCGTCCCACACGTGGGGCTGGGACTCCCGTGGGGACCGTGGGTGCAGAATTAATGCAGAGGAAAGCCAGGCGGCCTGGTGGCCAGCCCCACCCCCTCCCAGCACCATGACCCTCGTCCACTCGGCCAACCACCCGCACTGTCTCACCTGGAAAAGGGCCAGGTGACAGTCCCAGCCGAGCAGCGTCCTGCGTGTGTGGCCTCCGGGAGCTTTGGGAGGGTGGGGGGCCCCCCTCAGGGATTCTGGGATCCAGCGGGCCTTCCGGATCTTTCTAGAAGCGGTGACCGTGCAGCCAGGCGGGGGACCCGTGGGCAGGATCCTTGCTTTTCAAACGTCTGCAGGGTGTGGATTGGGGTGCTGTGAGGCAGAGAGGCCGCCTTTCCGCTGCGAGGCAGAGCGGGGGGCACGTAGGGCAGTCGCTGTGTGCCCGGGGGTGCTGCAGGCCCCTGACCCCGGGACGCACGCGGGGGCCCAGGAGGCCGCCCGCCCTCACCTTCCGGAACATTCCAGGGGGAGCAAGACCCAGTGCTCTGGCTGTTTCCTCTCCCTCCGTCGCTGACTTGATGCAGACTGGCAGGGGGCGACCGAGGGGCTGGGCAGGGCTGGCAGCCGGCCCGCGCCACCACCTCCGCCCCCGGCCCACGGCAGGCGCAGCTGCAGCCGACAGGTGAGCCGCGCCGCCCGGGCCCCTGGAGAGGCCTAATGAAGTGCAGCTGCGACCTCCAGCGCTGGGTCAGGAAGGCCATTTCTCATCTCCTCGCAGCCTCTGGGGCCAGCGCCTGGCCTCCAGCGGGAGGGGCCAGGCTGGCCGGTGAGGTGGGAGCAGGAGCCGCTGGCCGCGTGCCCAGGGCGAGGACAGGGCCGTCCCTCGGCTCTGACTGTTCCAAGTGCCTCCCGCGGTGCCGGGCCACCCCCTCGCCGCCCAGCGCGGGGACAGGCCTGCCGCACACCACGTCTGGGCCCCTCCACAGGCGCCGGGCAGCTGCTCCTGCCTGACCGCCCTCCCTGGTGGTTCCTGGCCCGGAAGGGCCCAGACGAGCAAAGCCGGGGTGGCCGGGAGGCCTCGGGGCTTCCCAGACAGTGGCCTGCTGCCCAGGGTGGCTCCCAGGTCAGCTGGTCAGGGCCCTGCTGTGCCACCTCTGGCCACAGGGTCACCTGAGAAGCCAGCTTCCCTCCAGGAGAGCCGGCGGGAGCTCTGAAGGCTGCCAAGGGCTGGGACTGGGAGGACTGAGCGGCGGCTCCTGCCGAGCCCAGGGCCGGAGCTTGGGCGGCTGCTCACCCCGCGGGCTGCCCAGCCTGTCGGTGATCGCGGAGGGCCTGCAGGAGGTCCCCGAGAGTGGTGGCCTGGGGCAGCAAGCTTGGGCTTGGGTGTCTGCTGTGTGGCCTTGAGGAGGCACCTGGGCTCTGAGCCCGAGGCCTGTGGAACGTGAGGGCTGAGGCCGTGACCCCAATGGCAACAAGGGCGATGGTGACTCTGCCCTTCCTCCCACAGGGACAGAAAGACAAAGTCCTGCCGCCCTGACAATCGCCAAGAGCCTGCCACCTGCCGCCTGCTCACCAGGGCTCCTGGTGTGATCTGCCAAGGGAGGGCTGGGCCTCAGGCCTGGTGGGCTTCTCCGCCCCTCCGTGTAGCGTCTGAACTCCATGGCCGCCCCCTGCCTCCCTGCCTGTGTTCACCTCGTGGCCTGCCCTCTCAGGGCCTGACGTTTGTTTTTAAACAACTATCAACTGGGCACAGTGGCACATGCCTGTAGTTCCAGCAACTTGGGAGGCTGAGGCAGGAGGATTGCAAGTTGGAGGCCAGCCTCAGCAATTTAGTGAGACACTGTCTTCAAACACAAAATGAAAAGGGCTTGGGTGTAGGTCAGTGGGAGCAGTGCTGGGGTCCAATCCCCAGTGAGAGAGAGAGAGGAGGAGGTTCATCGAGAGCTGTGCTAACGTGGAGTCCTCACTAGCGCGCACCACAGAGAGACCACTCCCACCCCAGAAAACTCCCTGCCGTCCTGTGTGGCCACTCCCAGCCCCAGTGCCTGAGGCCACGGCCTGTCTTCTGACCCTTGCTGGGAGGTGGGAGCGTCCTGATTGGAGCCCTGCTGACCCGGGGCTCACACGCTATGGCTGGGCCCTTGCAATGGCCTGTCCTTAGCGGTTCCTTCAAGATGCCGTTCTGCCCCGTGGACTGTTGGCTCAGGTGGACGCTGAAGCCCAGGGTCCCACGGCCAGGTTCCTGCCATCAGCTGCCCACGAGGGCCCTTCCCCTTCCACTTCCTGGCCCGTGGGGCCAGGCCGGGAGTGGCCCCACCTGACACCCCGTCGCACCTCTGGCTTGTCCCCACCGGCCCCCGTGGCAGCAAGAAACAGACGGGAGAGGGAAGGCCAGCAGTGGCCGCCCTGGCCTGCAAGGGGCCCTGCCACTGCATGGTGCTGTGCCTTGGCAGGGCAGGCTGTTCCTCCTGTCCCTGGCCTCGTGGTGCCCGATGGCCCTGCCAGCAGGGTTGCGACCCTTGGAGCAGGGACGGGGCAGGGGCAGGTGGGCTGGGGCCTTCCTGCCTGTTCCCACGCACTGCGTCCCCTCTCTGTCCCGAGGCCCTGGTCCTGTCAGCTCAGGAATCACCTGGGGGATGGACTAAGGACTCCCTTGGCCTGGGCCGGTGGCCAGGCTGCTGGGCTGTTTCAGGGCCCCGGGTGCCTGGATCCGTCTGAAGGGGAGCGGGTTCTTCCAGAAGCCCAGGTCAGGTGCTGCGTCCTGCTGGAAGGACCCTTCCTTCCCAGGATGCCCAGCAGCCTGGCACAGGTCTTGGTTGACTCCTGCCAAAGGACCTGGGCTGGGGACACTCGGCACCAATGGCCAGAGAGGGGCATCTGCTGGGCAGAGCTCGCAGCTCCTGGGCAGCCCGCCCGCCGGCGTCTTCCCACCCCCATTTGTTCTCTTTACCGATGTTTATTGAGCACCTCCTTCTGCCGGGGCTCTGAGCCACGCAGGGGGCCCAGGTGCTCAGTGTCTCCACCGCACCCCGTGGGCACAGGGCCTGTGGGGGCTTCCTGCTGGGGGCTGGGCAGTAATTCCCCTGGGACCCACCTCTGCAGGGAGGCTGGTGCTGCGGTCCAGATGGCCCTCAGGCTGACAGCGGCACAGGGGTCCCTTCCAGTCCCTGTACTGGAGGAAAGTTCTAGATTCAGGTGTTGGTGGGCGTGGCAGGAAGCTGTTTGGCCAGCTCTGCAGTCCTCTCCCCGGGGCCTTGGAGACCCTGGCCCATCTGGAGGCTGAGGCTGCTCCTCCCCGGTGGCTGCAGGGGGCATGGGGTCCCAGCCCGGGCGTGTCTGTGTTCGCTGCCTCCAGTCCTCCACAGGGAGGCTGGAGAGGGGTAGCCAGGGAGGCTGCAGTGGCTCGAGCTGAGGGGCCTCCCTTGTTGGATCGGGTCAGCAGGGTGACCTTCCCCGCCTCACACTGCGTCAGGAAGGCCACACTGAGTGGGGTTGAGGGCCGTCCGAGGGCGGGTCCCTCCTGGCCAGGTGTGCTTGCCTGTGTGTGGCCCGTGTGGCCCCGAGGGTCAGACACTGCGTGTGCTGTGACAGGTGACTCCACACTGGGGCCCTCGCCATGGTGCGTCTGGAGTGCAGGTGTCGGGGGCGGCTCTCTGGAGGCCCCGTGGCCTCCGCGCCCAGCCTCCGCGCCCAGCCTCCTCGGCCGCCAGCCGTCCTTGGCATCTCTGGGCTGAGGTGCATCCTGTGCAGCTCGCCTGCCTGTCATGTGGCCTCCTCCCTCCCAGGCCCGCTCCTCCCCCCTGCTGCTCCTGAGGACGCTCATCCTTGGGGCAGCGCCCATGCTGCCCGGATGATCTCATCTCCAGACCCTTAATGCAGCCACCTCTGCAGGGACCCTGCTTCTAAGCAGGGCCACCTGCCTGTAGGGACACCACCTTCTGTGGACGCCCGATGCCTCCTGAGGAAGCAGCGCCCTGGCCGGGTCTCCTGGGCCCGGTCTGTGCAGCTGCCTGGTGCTCGACAGGTGCCAGGAGCCCGTCGGGGCTTCAGTGGGTGAATCCGCACGTGCCGGACCAGCCTGGCCCGAGCGGCTGCGAGCGCTGAGGCCGGGTCGTTATTCCGAGCACAGCCCCTCCTCCTCTTCAGGGGTGGGGAAGCCCAGCCGAAGCCAGTCCCCGCCCGGGGTCGCACAGTGCACTCAGCCCGGCCTGGGGCTCCTCCGCCGCTCCAGGGTCACCCGGCTGGGTTTGTAGAGGCCCGAGAGACGCCAGTGCACAGGGCTCTGCCTGCCTCCGGGGACCTCGCTTGTCCCTGATGTGACTCTGCCAGCTTAGGGACAGGCTCAGGAGCCCTCTGCAGCCGCCTCCTGCAGGGGTGGGGAGTGATGCGTGGGGAGCGTGACGGGCTCCAACTGGCAGCCACCTGCGTGCCCACGGTTCCCGCCCCCTCTGATCTGTGCCAGGAGCGGCCTCCGGTGTCGGGCCCTGCCTGGGCACCCCACAAGCACGCACGGCCTCACTTCACCCCGCACCTGGCAGGGAGGCGCTCCTGCGCCTGCGTCAGGACGAGGAGACTGACTTGGCGCTCAGACTGTCCCCGTATGAAGTCACAGCTGGGCCCCTGCCATGGGCCCTGCAGCGTCCCTCCCAGCCTCCCCTGTGAAAGAGGCAGCCAGGCCTCCTCGAGTCAGCATCTCCTAGCTTGGAGGAGCGAGGCTGAGGGCCAGGACAGTGTCTGGGGACGGCTGTGCAGGGGTGGCATCTGCCCGTGTCCTCCTGTCCCCTCGGAGGCCCAGGGAGCTGCAGGATCACTGGGACCTGGGGCAGTGGGAGGGAGGGAGCCATCGGGAGGGAGGCCTGCGGAACGCTCTGCCCCGCCGCCTCGGCCTCCCCTCGCGCCGCGTGCCGCCAGCAGCTGCCTGCACCCCCGCCCACGGGACATCTGGCTGTGGAGCAGGCCCCAGCAGGTCCCAGCATCCCGCTGCCCCACTTTCTCCCAGGGTGAAGGGCACCTGAGCCCTTCAGGGAGGTGCGGCATCGCAGAGGCCTGCCAGGGGCCGGGCAGAGCCCAGTCCTGGAAGGAGGACCCCTCTGCCCGATCACCCCTCCACGGCCAGGGCAGGACCGTGGGAGGTGCCAATCACAGTAGGGAGAGCACGGAGTCACGAGGACCCAGAGGAAAGCTGACCCAGGGCTTCGCGGCCGCTCTGCGGTGGGGCTGGACATCTGGTGATAAATGGGCCTCGGGAGTGGGCATCCCAGACTGCTGCCCGCCAGGACGGCAGAGGGATGACTGCAGCTCCTGCTCCCTGCTTCTCCCCGACCCCGAGAGGAGGGCAAAGGCCTTGCCCTGGAGGCTGCTGGGACAGTGTGGCAGCCGGCCAGATGAGGACACGGGCAGGGGGGAGGGCAGGGGCCAGCTGGAGCTTATCTGGAGGGGTCAGGACCCCTGGTGGGGAGGGCAGGGTGGGCACAGGGGAGGGCGCTGCCCCTCGGCAGAGCTGGGAGCCGCCTGGACAGCAGCTGTGGTAGGCCACGAATCCCAGGAATGTGGTGGCCCCTGACCTGGAGGGGACACAGATCCTCTTGGGTTTCTCCTGCCCCGTGGGGTCAGCACCGAGGCCTCCCTGTCGCCCTCGAGGTGATCAAATGTGTCTTGGCCCAGGACCTGACGCACGGAGGTCCTGCAGGCTCCCTCCCAGACCCCAGCCCCGCCTCGCATGGCCCCCGTGAGCAGCCAGCCAGGCCCCACGTCCCAGGAGTGAGCCTGGGGAGACTCGGCCTCCCCCGCAGGCCTCTGCAAGGCTGGACCAACACGGGAGCTGCCCTGAGCCTGAAGGCTGGGCGCCCTGGCCCTCATCCTGTGGGGGTCTGCCTGTACCCACCCCGTGGTGGCCAGAACACAGGCAGCTGCTACCCACCCGGTGGGACCTGGAGAGACCGAGGCACAGCCCACCCTCCGCCGCAGCCTCTGCCCCCACAGCCCCGTCCACCCTGAGCTTCCAGGGTCCCGGCTGCAGCTGCAGCTCATGCTGCCCGGCCTTGGGGGTTCAGGGGCGGGGACGGGTGGGAAGAGATGGTCCTGCCCTCAGGGTGCAGCCACTCGGTTAGGGAGGGAGCTCAGGTCACCAAGGAGTG
>JAJEJO010000666.1:27989-42166 GCA_020662805.1 Glaucomys volans
GCAGGGATGGGCTGTGTCTCTGAGACCAGGACACCCAGATGGCGCCGGGGGCCAGGCTACCCAGGGAGGGCAGCCCAGAAGCATGCTCCTGTAGGCCTGCTGGGTGCCAGGCCCGTGCCAGCCGCTGCTGGGCTGGGCCGGGGCCAGGACTTCTGGGGGCTGAGCAGAAATCGTGGCTCAGGGTGGAGGCGGGCGAGCTCACCCAGGCCACAACCCACCGCCCCATGCTGCCCTGGCTGCCGGGGCCGGTGCCCGCCTGGCATAGCGGGGGTGTCAGCCGTTCACCCCCTGGTGTGTTCCAGGGGTCTGCTTCCTTCCTGGGAGCTTGGACAAGCTGTGCTCTGGGAGTGAACGGGAGGCTCCCTAGCAAAGGGTGCTGCAGCGGGGGCAGCGCCGGGAAGCCACGGCCTTGCCTGGCAGAGCCACCACAGCCCGTGCCGGGCCTGCGTGCAAATCACTCCTTCCTTTATTGTAAGGTTTTGCAGAGCCGGGATTGGGCTGCTCTACCAGAGCCGCATCCCTGGCGCTTTCCTTTAAACGGGGCTGGGATTGACCGGGGAAGCTCTGCCGCTGAGACACATCTCCAGCCCTTTTTATTTTGAGACAGAGCCTCACTAAGTTGCTGAGGCTGGCCTCGAACTTATGATCCTCCTGCTTCAACCTCCCCAGTCTCTGGGATTACAGGTGTGCTCCGCCGTGCCTGACTCCTGTCTTTGTTTGTGACAGTGTTTTGCTAAGTTGCCCAGACTGGCCTCCAACTTGCGATCCTCCTGTCTCAGCCTCCTGAGTCGATGAGGCTACAGGTGTGCACCACAACCTGCCCCCTTGTGCAAATTAGAAGGAACCCCTTCTTCCAGGCAGCATGCCCCCCACGCAGGTGCTTGACAGCAGAATGCAATTGCACTTCGTCTGGGTGCTCCCGGGCAGTGGACGACTTAGACAACTGTGCTCAGAGCCCTGCTTCCCGGCTGTGGTTGGTTCCTAGGTGGCTGCGGGGGCTGCGAGCACAGCCCACCACGCTGCTCTTCCATCCTGGGGAGACCTGGGTGCTCGGGGGCATGGGTGGGATCAGTTCACTCATGCTGAGGGGTGGAGCGTGCTAAGAAGTCCCTTGCTCAGTGTGCCCTGGCTTGGACGAGGACACCATGGCCCTGGCACTGAGGCGGGAGCAGGCGCGGGGGACTGTCCCTGCCCCCCCCGCCTTCCCCGGCTCCTGCAGTGTGCGCGGGGAACAAGCATTTGCCCTCCCTCGGGGAAGCCCATCACTGCCCGGGCAGAGCAGGGTCCACACCGCCCGCTCCTGCTGCAGCTCAGCTCACAGCACCCACAGTTCCCTGGGACCCTGTCCTCCTGGGGGTGGACAGAGGTCCCCAGGAGCCCTCCCTGGTTATTCACACAGGACCAACCCTCGGGGAAGCAAGGCCGAGCCGGCCTGGGGGTGGCACGCAGGGCCCTGCTGCCCTCGCCCAGATAAGACCGTGCCTGCTGCCGCTCGAGCTGAAACACCAGCTGTGCTCAAGGTCAGCAGGTGGCCTGGGGACCTTGTGTCCCTGCTCCCTACAGCAGTGTTCCCAGCACTGGGTGCTCAGGGGCGCCTCCTGGGGAGGCCAGGCCCACCCAGAGATTCTCATAGTCCCCTGGGGGCGCTGGCCTGAGGTCCAGTGGGGTGACACCCTACTCACCCCTGTGGGAGGGATTCCGGGCTCCTGGGCTTTGGAAGCCCGTGCGAATCTGCCGGGCCTGGGGTCACGGGCTGTGGGCCCGTGGGCAAATGCAGGATGGTGGGTGTGAAGCCCAGTGCTGTTTCCAAAGCATGTGACCAGCAGAAAATGGGCAGCTGGACTTGGGGGGCATCTGGGTACCTGAGGGCTGTGGCAGCTTGGGGCTGGCAGAAGCCCAGTGACCTTCCTCAGCCAGGGCTGGTGTCGTCTTTGGAGCAGCGAAGGCATGGGCTGAGGCTGTGAAGGAGATGTTGACAAACGGACCTCCCAGGACCTTGGGCCCTGGGGGGGAGACACCTGGCAAACCATTCGTGGGTGGGGGTGGGGCAGACAGGACCTTGAGAAGGGGCTGCAAGTTAGCACATGAGGTCTGGTGACAGCAGCCCTGGCCTGTGGGAGGAAGTTGAGACACTGGGCTCAACACCGGAAGGGATTGTAAGGAGCCGTCCCCTCTGGCCACAGAGACCGGAGACCTCATCCCACGCCTGCTTCAGGGCCAGCTGGGAGCTGGCTCTGTGGAAGGTTTCCCAAGGGCCCTTGCCTGCCAGGGGGGTGGCTTTCCGGATTTCTCAACCTCGGGACCAGTGACGTTTGGGGCTGGCTGATTGTTTTTTGTAAGGGGTGGCCTGGCCTTGCAGGATGCTCAGCGCACCCCTACCCTCCACCACTGGATGCCCAGCACACTGTCCCCGCCCCCAGTTGTCTCCATAATGTCTGCAGACCTTGGTGGCACATATGCCCTGGGGAGCAGACGCACACCCTCCCCACGGAGAGCCACCCACCCTGCCACAAAGGTTCTCTGCCTGCCCTGGCCACACACTGGGATCCCTGGAGGGGTCAAGGGTCCTGAGGTCTGGCGCCTTCTGGTCTGGGTGCCGTCCAGGAACCTGACAGGGACCAGGTGGCTCTAATGTGCTGCACGGCCTGGGACAGACCCGGCTGCACCGGCTGCTTCTCCAGCTGGGCTCACCACAAGCAGCACCTGGGTGGCAACTGCGAATTAAAGTCTCCCGTTCAATTAGAATGACCTGGAATCCTCAGGCCGTCCCCCCTGCAGCAGGCGGCTCCTGGGGGGGCAGCCCCCCCAGCGACCTCTTCTGGCCCTGCCATAGCTCCCCCGCCGCAGCTCTGCCCCGCCCGCCTCTGCTCGGCTTGATTTAGTAGGCGGGAGGGAGGGCAGCCTGAGAGTTGCTAAGAGCTCCCTGCTCGCCAGCACTTATCTGGAAAGGAGAGGCCGGGAGCCCCAGCCTCAGCCTAAGGCTGAGCACACCTCCCGAGGGGGGGCCGGCAGCCCCGCAGTGCGCTCTGCAGGCACCCTCACCACCCAACACAGCGGGCCCAGCGCCCAGCCGCGGGCTGCCCCTCCCTGCCAGGCCTGCTGAGCCTCTGGGGAGGAGCAGGGGCACCCAGCCCGCAGTCGCCCCCTGGCTGGGCCCAGCTCCCCACCAGCCTCATCCAGGGAGCTCAGAGGTGTCAGGGGCCATTCCAGGTGGGCTGCCAGGCGGGTGGCCCGGGCGGCCTGGCTGATGGGGGCAGGCGAGCCACCCCCAACCCGCCAGGGCTCCGGGTTCCCCTCCACCCTCAGCCTTTGGTTGCTTGCCCGCCCTCCTCTCCTGGCGCCCGTCCCCCGCCTTCTCCTCCCTGATGGAAAATACAAAAGAAAAATGCGCCAGTGCCCAGGTCTGGGGAGCCCCAGCCCCTGGGATGGAGAATGAAAAGCGGCCCCAATTAGAGGCTTTGGTTCTGCAAACTTGATGCTCGGCACTTGAACTGTCACGGCGGAGCCTTAATTAGCAGCGGCGGGGGAGAGGTCAGGGACAACTCAGCAGTCTTGACAAGCGCGCTATCAAGTGCGGGCGGCGGGGCTGCCCGGGAGCGCGGGCGGGCGGCGGGGGGAGGAGCGCGCCGCCCCCGCCGAGCGGGGAGGGAGTGAAATGGTCGCTGCGAGGCGGCCGCGCAGCCTCGGCCGCTGGGGCGTGAAGCGGCGGGCGCGGGGCGCGGGGCGGCGTGAGAGGCGGCTGCGCCCCCGGGCCCGGCCCCTCCCCGGCTCCGCGCCGCAGGCGGGCGGGGCGCTCGGCGCGCAGCGCGCAGGGACCCCCGAAGAGTCCCGGGGTTCCACAGCCCGGTGCCTCTGGCCCCTCCAGGGACACCCTCGGCCGTCCCGTGACCCCCTCGGGCCCCCTGGCCCCTCCCCGGTTCCCAGCTCCCGCCGCGAACGGGTAGGAGGGGCGCGCCGCGCGCTCGGACGCCCCTGCCGAGCGGTGACTCCCGCGGCGGCGCCGCCGCCGGTTATGCCCGGAAGCCCCTTCTAGAGTCCCCCGGGTCCCCGCGGCCCGGGCGGGGGCGGCGCAGCATGCTCGGCATGAAGACCTGGTCGTCTCTGCTCCAGGATCTCAGTAAGTGCCCGGCGCGCCGCCCGCGGAGAGGGAGAGGGAGAGGGAGAGGGGAGGGGAGGGGAGGGGAGGGGAGGGGAGGGGAGGGCCCGGGTGGCACTTTCCGGGTCCCGCCGCCCTCCCCGCTAGGCTTGACCCCGCGCTCACCCGGTCCGGCCCCCACCCCCGCCCCATCACCGTCCTTCAGGCCATGCACGTGTTCTCCAGCGCGCCACCAATCGAGCCTCCTCATCCTGTCAACTCAGAAAAGCAGCCATCGATTTATTTTTAAGTGGAGACGCTCCATCTGCCCGCGGTCTGGCCGCCCCTGTGGCACGTCTAGGCCCAGGGAGAACAGTGGAGAGTCACCTCCAGATTGTGTGCAGGGCGGGTGGCCTGGCTGCTGTCCAAGGCGCTGCACTCTCCTGACTGCTGAGCAGCGGGGGTGGGGGTCAGGCCCTGGCAGGGCCCCTGGACCGGGCCAATCAGGAGATTGAGTCCAGGAGGCAACTCCCATGCAGGGGGTGCTTCTCGCCTCTTCCTGGAGCAGGTGGGAACCTGGTGGCATGGGGATTAAGCCCTTCCCCACCCCACCTGCCCCAGCACAGGCCCCTGGGTGGGAGAATTTCCTCCTGACATGGAGATCACGACCCTGGCTCACTGGTGCCCCCAGTCAGCCAGGGAGAGGGTAGGTAGGGTCAGGGAGCCCCCGTGGGTGGGTCCTGCGATCAGACCTCAGAGGGGTGAGCAGCACTCTGAAGCCCCCAGGCAGTGGCGCAGGAGGAGGGGAAGAGGGTCTGGCTGGGTGGGCAGTGGAGGGCAACTCAGGTTATGAGGTCCTGCAGGATGGCTCAGGGGCAGGATGACCTCAGGACAGCTCCTCCCACGTAAGGCCGGCATCCTGATCTCCAGGGGCCTCACCTGCTGGCCTTCTTCCACGTGGGCCAGGGCAGGGATGGGGGGCAGCCCCCCAGCTCCAGCCCACCCACCTGCCCTACCTGGCCTCCCTGGTGGCTGGTGGCTGTCGGTGCCCCTCAATGCCTGTTTGAACTGCAGCTTTTAAAGCTTTTTGCCTTTCAGGACTGGCGGGGGCCAGGGGGTGTCATTTGGAGAGGTCGAGCCCAGTCCCTGCTTAGAGTCTGCAGGGTAGAAAGAGCTTAAAACAAATCCGGCCATCAGATGCCGGCTTAGGCGGCTGCCAGCGCTCCCCTGGGGCCGGAGTGGGGGCGCAGCTGAGAAGCAGGGACGCCTTTTCCCTTTGAACTCCGTGAACCTGGAAACGCCCCTCTTATTTCTGCGTTTGATCCTTGCCTCCTTGCCTGGCTCCTCTGATCGTCCTTCCCCAGTGCCTGGCTGGTGGAGGAGGCCTTGGCAGCCCCGGAGGCTGGCGAGGCCCAGCTGTGTGACTGCCTGCTCACAGAGCATCTCAGAGCCTGGGTTTGCTCAGGTGTGTGCCACCATCTGCCAGGCAGACCGAGTGCCTGGCTGGCTGCGTGTGGCTGTTAAATTGTTTCTTCCCTCGGCCTCCCTGACTTCCCTGTCCAGGTGTGGAGCTGGCTGTCCCTGGCTTTGTTTCTACAGTCCAGCCAGAGGGCAGGGAAGAGCATGCCCTGCGGAGGGCTGTGTTGGGAAGTGCTGGGGCCCAGTCGGGTCCCCACAGCACCGTCCTCCACCTGTGGTTGACCCGCAGCCCATTTGCAAGTGCAGAAACCGAGGTCAGCCAGGGAGCTGGAGAGGGAGAGGGTAGGAAGTGTCACGGACCCTGGGTCATGTTCCTCCCAGCTGCCACTGGGCACCTCTTCCTTCGGCTCCAGAGGATGGGCTGTCCCTGCCACCCAACATGTGGGAGGCCCCTCATGGCCACAGGACACAGCAGCTGGTGAGCAGCCCCCAGCTCTGCAACCCGCTGCGTCTCCTGGCCGTCCCCGACGCTTGGTGCACAGCTGTGAGGGAAGCATGCAGCGTGACAGTGAGAGCCACGCCACGTGACACCCCAGTGACCTGGCCTCTCAGTACCACATTCTCCCACTTGGGCAGGGGGTACTGTCTTGCCCCCCGAGTATCAGCCTCGGCTGTCTGCTTTCCTTCTGCCTGGGGTGCTCTGCCCTTCCCCTATGCTCCCCTCTTCCAGGCCGGGCTCAAAAGCCCCCTCCTCTGGGAAGCCCTCCAGGGTCCACCCCAGGCAGGGCTTCCTTCCTCCTCTGTCCTCAGGCCTGTTCGGCTGCTCTTGGTAGAGTTCGCATGTTCACACCAGTTCTGTCAAGTTCCCCGAGGGAAGATCCTTTCTGTTTCCATCTCAGAACCTCCTGAGCAACTGAGAACGTGGTAGGCGCCCAGTGATGCCTGTCAGATGATGGGGTGTTGGGTCTGTTCCGCTATTCGGCGGGTGCCGAGCCCTGGTGACCGTCAGAATCCCGTCCACAGCCCGTTTGGATGCTCTGGGGCACCTAGAAATCGGTCCGGGTCCGCTGGCTGGATGCTCCCTCACGGCCGTGTAGACGGGCCCCACAAGCATGGGCCTTTCCTGGGGCCAGGAGGCTCCCAGCTCAGGGCAGCCGGCTGCTGAGGGAATGTGAGAACAGGGCCCTTTGGGCAGATCACGTGGCCAGCTCCTGGAAGGAGGTGAGACGGTCACCCCCAGAGCCGGCCAGGGTGGCCCCGTGTCTGCAGCTGTCCCGCCCTGCGGGAGCCAGGCTCCGGCCCTCGGAGTGTTCCCTGTTGAGGGAAGGGCCGTGTGCAGACCTGGCGGCTCACCCTCCCAGAGCAGGAGCTCGGGAGCCCCGAGCGCGGGCAGGGCCGTGTGGGCCCCCTGCCCCTTGCCGTTAGCTGCAAGGCACCTGCCAGCCAGGCCGTGCCCCCTGAGCTTGCGCGTCCTCGGGGCCCCAGTGACGCACAGTGGCGGCGGAGCTCATGGGGCTTGAGGGGTTGGCTGCCTGGGGGGGTGGGATGGCATTTGTAAGCGCTGCAGGTCGGCCCAGGTGACAGACTTGGGCCCGGTGACAAAGGTGGAATTTCTGCATTTGGTTTCCATTAAATAAATCCTACAAACCACTTCCGGGTTTATAAGGAAAGAGATCTGGAGACCCTCACAGAGGAAGGAGCACGGCGGCACTGAGTGCAGAGTGGAGCTCAGCGCGTCTCAGCCTGGCCTCGAGCAGCCAGGCCCCGGGTCCCCTCCACTCCAGCATCTCTGGGCCACAGTGTCCTCATCTGTCACACAGGGAACGCTGGCACCCCTTGCTGGGAGCGGTGGCGCATTCCTGTCATCCCAGCGACTCAGGAGGTGGGACAGAGTTCCAGGTCAGCTGCAGCAGCTGAGCGAGGCCTCCATGACAAACAGGGCGGCTGGGTGGCTGGGTGGGTCCCCAGCACTGCCAAATACTAGTAGAACCAGTCACGTGGCAGACCCTCGACGTGCCACCAGCAGTTCCAGGCCAGCTCGGGCAACTCAGCGAGAACCCGCAGCTCAGCGGAGCCCTGGCCTGGCTGGGGGCGCGGGTTCCACCCCCAGCGCTGCAAAGCCAGAGGGTCTTTAAACCCCCATGGTCCTCCGTTCACCCCCTGCTGCTGCTTCGGCTTTTACCTTAGGTATTTTTAAAGTGCATGATGATTTAAATACCCTCCGATGTCCCCTGTGGATTCTGGGGCCACTGAGAGTGCAGACCTGGCTTTGGGGGCTGCATCCTGCCACCTGCTCCTGGAGAATCAGGAGACCCTGCAAACCGAGATGGCACCCAGCCCCCCAGCCAGCACCCTGGCCAGGCGAGGTGCCCAGACTCCAAGCTCCCAGGATCCGCGATGGCGGTAGGACGGCCTGGTGGTCGCTCTTGCTCTTTCCAGTCCTGAGTGCGTCCGCCCATTGCTGCCCCAGCCACCCGGGACTCCCTCTGGTGGCAGAATTCCCTCTGCAGGAGCCCTGCGTGTGTCCAGCCCTCTACGCCTCCTGCCCCTGCTGGAAGGGTGGCAGCCTGTGCCTGCCCCGTGGTGGCCGTGCCCACCTGTGGTGCCCTGGAGCATGGGCACGGCTGCACCCTCCACCCATTTGAAGGGCACCAGGACTGGTGAGCCGTCACCCTGTGCCGTCCCCTCGGGCCCCTTCGGAGACTGACCCTGCCTGCCAGCTGCATCACCTGACCCCCCATGACCCCGTGTGCTGCAGCGGACATGGAGGGCCCGGTGGCAGGGCAGCTGGGACCTGAGCTCCCTCCAGTGAACCTCATGTGATGGCCAGGCTCTGAGCTGACCCCTTGCCCCGCCTCCTCCCGCCCAGGGCCCCGGGGTGCTCCCAAGGTTGCCCGTGCCCCCTGCCCTGGGGATGGGGCCCTCGGCTCACTGCTGGGAGTGGTGGCCACGTCTGACCCAGCCGGGGTCCCATGCAGGTGGCAAAGCAGCACTGCCTCCTGGAGGGACCCGTGGGCTGGGTGCCCCGGAGGCCCCGCCCCGTCCCCACTCCTCGCAGCCACCCCAGGGAGAGGCCCTGGTGACCCAGCCAGGGTCCCTTTAATCCAGGACAACTAGCAGGGAGCAACGTGGCAGTTTGTGGCACCCTCGGGAGGAATAGGGCCCAAACGGACTAAAAAACAAAAAAAGATAAAATAAGACCGAGTGAATTTTTAATAGTGATCATCTCCTGACGCGCGGCGCGATGCCATCTGGCAGACACAGCCGGCTGGGGCGCAGCGCCGTGCGAGGGGCACCAGGGCCCCTGCCGGCGTCCCCTCCCCGACGGCTCCGCGGCACCTCGCGGGCCTGCCCGGGGGTCTCCAGCCTGGCTCCGTCACACCACGGACCTGCCTCTGCTGACACCCCGGCCTCTGAGTGAGGGGCTGGTCCTCGGCAGCCCCAGCTCTGGCAGCTCCTCTGGGGCCAAAGGCCACCTCGTGCCAGCGGTGGGCACCGAGCACCTGGTACCTGTGAGGTGGTGGCAGTAGTGGCTGCATCATGGCGTGTGACGGCTCTGGGGTCATGTCCAGCCCACGTTACCTGTCCACTCAAGGCTGGACCCGCGGTGGGCCCCTGCTGGGGGGGGGTCTCCACCATAATTCCTCAACAGTCCCAGCACCGTGGAGCCAGACCTGTCTTATCACGCTGGGCATGGAGGCCACACCTGTGATCCCAGCTGTTCAGGAGGCTGAGGCAGGAGGATTGCAGAGTGGAGGCCAGTCTCAGCAACTTAGTCAGACCCTGTCTCAAAGTAAAAAATAAAAAGGGCCGAGAGTGTAGCTCAGTGGTGTATCACTCCTGGGTTCACTCCCCAGGACTAAAAAAAACAAACCAGAGCCGTCTTCCCTGTCATGACGAGCGTCCTGTGCATCTAGGATGCTGAGCAGCCTCTCTGGTCTCTGCCTACTGGATGCCAGCAGCATCCTCCAACTGTGACAATCAGAACTGTCCCTGGATATTGCCAGGTGTCTCCTGGGGTGGGGGGAGCGCATGGCCCCAGCTGAGAACCGGCTTAAGGTGAGTGTGAGTTTCGTCAGGCTGTGATCTGGCTTGTCCCCTGAAGGCTGGTGAGCCGAAGGCTTGGTCCCAGGGCAGCAGTGTCCGGTGGGGCCCTGGGAAGTGACCAGGTGACAAGGGCTCTGACCCTATCAGTGGACTCAGTCCATCCAGGGATCACATTCGGTGGCATCGCTGGGAGCTGGTGGCAACTCTGGGAGGGGGGCCTAGCTGAGGGAGTGGGTCACTGGGGCGTGTCCTGGAGGACTGCTTCCCTGGCCCTCCCTCCCGGTGGCCTTGAGCTAAGCAGCGTCCTCCGCAGGCCCCGTGCTCTGCTCAGCCTCAGCCCCAAGGCACTGCATCTGCGGACCTGGACCTGGAACTCTGAACTCAAAATCAATCTTGCTCCTTCTAAGCTTTTCCTGGGGTGTTTCTCACAGTGACGAAAAGGCAGCCAACGCCAGGTCCTTGTGGCTATTGTGACAATTAGCCCAAACCCGGTGGCTTCAGAGGAGAGGGGCGTCTTCCCTGCAGCTCTGTAGGGGGCAAGTCCCACACCCAAGTGGCACAGGGCCAGCCTCCTGGAGGCTCCGGGGAGGCCCAGCCCTGTCTCTGCCGGCTCCTGGGGGCTGTGGGCCTCACTCTGTCCCCTTCCTCAAGGGCCTCTGCGTGTCACCCTCTGTGTGCTATCCTTGTCCAGAGTCCTTACACGCACATGGCTTAGGCCACCTGTCCCTGGGACCTCCCTGCTAACTGGATCTGTGCAGTCTGCCCCCCTGCGGCCCCTCCTCAGGCTCGCAGTGCGTGCGTCCAGGGGCGAGTGCTGGACCCCGGCAGCCAGTGACTGCAGGCAGCGCGGCCGCCCAGAGGCCTGGCTGGGGCCGGCGGCATGGGGGGGGGGGGGAGCGGCTTGGCGCTGAGGCTGGGACCCTCGGGAGGGAAGCTGCGACAGGCCTCTCCTCGCCACCCCTGCCAAGCCACCCACACACACAGGCCTGGGCAGGTGAAGGTCAGGATGAGGCCACGCTGCTGTCACACCTGGTGACAGGCATTCAGAGCCACGTGTGACAAGCAGGACTGGGGCACAGCGGCCTCAGCCAGGGGTGCCAGGATCCCTGTGGCCTTGGGAGGGGCATGGTGCCCCCTGGCTTTGAGTCCTGACCCCAGGACGGGAGCACACGGCCCCCTCACCCAGGCCCTGCGCACAGGAGCACCAAGCTCCGCGGCTTCTCCCGGGCGTCCTCTCCCCAGCTCCTCCTGTGAAAGCCGTGCCTAGGCAGGCAGGTGGACACGGCCCTTGGGGCACCTCAGCAAGAGCCTGGCCCACGTGGGGGCAGGTGTCGCTGTCCATGCTGTCCTGGGCGGGACCCTCTGAGGTGGGTGCCCGGCAGGAAGCGGGGCTCGGGGAGCGGGCTCTGGGTGAGAAGGTCCCTGCGCCACGCCCTCCCTTCACGCTGACCTCCATTCCCAGGTCGCCCCGCAAGCTCTCTCCACTTCTCATGCCATCAACAGCTCCCAATGTCACCAGGCCAGCAAAGTCACCTTGTGCAGTCAGCATCCTGGGCAGCGGGCTCAGGTCTGCTGGCAACACTGTGGGGGCCACATGGAGACAGAGTGGGGCTCTGGGGTCCTCCCCAGGCCACCTGCTGGGGAGCCACTAAGCATGTCCCCGCAGACTTCCTGGCCCCAGTGGGTCCCCCACACCAGACCCAGAACTGCTCAGCTCCCTCCTGTCACCAGGTGGGAGACCCCGCCAGCTGGGCCGTGGCCAAGGGCCCCCTGGACACCTGGGGCAGAGCCACGTCAGTCTCCCTCTGGGTCAGAAGTGCGCCAAAACCAAAGCGGTGGCTCGAATCCTTGTGAGGTGCCTGCTTGGGGACCCATCCTGTGACCTCGGCACCCCTGAGGCCTGTGAGGCCTGGCTCCAGGGATCAGCTCCTCTGTCCTGGCAGGAGAATTTCTGGAAGTCTCCCTTCTTTTTTTTTTCTTGGTACTGGGGATTGGACCCAGGGTCACTCCACCACCGAGCCACGTCCCCAGCCCTATTTTGTATTTAATTAAAGACAGGGTCTCACTGAGTTGCTTAGTGCCTTGACCTTGCCGAGGCTGGCTTTGAACTGGCGATCCTCCTGCCTCAGCCTCCCAAGTGCTGGGATTACAGGCGTGGCCACCGTTCCCGGCAGAAATCTCCCTTCTTTTCAAACCTGGTGTGCAGCAGGGCCACCGCCCAGCCAGATGTCCCCAAGTCCTCAGGAGTCCTGCTGCCTCCATGTGGGGCCAGGCTTAGCTGAGGTGCCCCGAGGGGCACGTCCCCCTGTCCGCCATGGCGTGGCTTTCCCTGGAGAACCTGGGGAGGGAGGAAGGCGGGGGAAGCCGCAGAGGTTGGTGCTGGCGTCCCAGGCTGCCCAGCTGGGCCTGAGGCGAGCAGGGTGGTTCCAGCCGCTCGAGGCCCACGGTCAGGGTGCAAAGGCCCAGGGCTGCCCCCCACCCTTAGGTGGTTCCGGGCCCTAAGTGATGGCAGAGGAAGTCAGGGGACGTGGCGCTGTCTGGAGGTGAGAAGCGTGTGCAGGCCAGGGGGCCGGAGGGGCGGCCAGCGTCCAGGCGCTCCTGGTGATGGCCTCTTCGCTGTGGCCACACCTCTAGGCTCCCGGGGTCTGAGGACAGGCGGCCCCGGAGGCCGGGCCCAGCCAGGTGGTCCAGCCCCGCCTCCCTGCCAGGTCCTGAACCACAGCTGCAGAGACACTTTGTGGAGATGAGGTCACATCCACGGCTCAGGGTGGGGTGGCCAGGCCTTTTTGGAGGGGCACCGTTCAGCCGGTGATGGGAACAGGGGGCTCTGAGTCACGCCTTCTGCAGCTGTTGGGCTGACGTGGGAGGGGCCGAGGCAGCCCCACCCGAGACGAAGGTGCCGCCTGACCCAAGCGTTGCAGAGCACCCAGGAAGGCTGGGGCCGGAGGAGAGGGGCGGGCGCCCTGGACAGCAGCGCCTGGGAGTCGGGCAGGACCCGATGAGGCTCCAAGCTGAGCAGCCCCTACGGTCACGCCGAGGACGGGACAGGGGGCTGGGGCAGAGGCAGGGGGCCAGCGAGTTGGCTACTGCACAGGTCCAGGCTGGGGCAGCCGAGCAGGGACTAGGAAGGCCGTGTGGTTTGGGGTTTGGGATTCCCCGTCCAGGGAGAGAGGGAAGCCAAGCGCGCTCCACCCCGAGCTCCCGTGGGTTTCTGGTTCGATTGTCTGGTCTCCCCAGCAGCCTCCCTCCGCCTCCTCCCCTCCCCCTCCCCATCTTGCCACGCTGGGAGCTGTTGTTCCTGGGAGTCGGAGGGACAGCTGGAGGTGCAGGAAGGGAGGCGAAGGGGGATCCCAGGCAGTGGGGACCCCGAGGGCTGTGCCAGCCCAGGCAGGGCGTCACATTTCATTCCTCTCTCCCGCATTTCCTGCAATTAAGCCTGAGTGCTGGGGCAGCCGGCCCAGCACAGGCGGGAAGCAGTGCCTGGCCTTGCTGTCCCCCCTCCCCACGCCACCCTGGGCCTGAGGCTCGCTGGGGAGCCCTCGCCCCAGTCCCTGCGCCCCTCCCGCAGGGCAGGTGCGTTCCTGCCCCTCTGTCTGGCTGGGCCCCGGTTGGAGCTGGGCCTCATCTCCCACCGGCCTGTTCTCCAGACTGCTTCAGCTCCGGATTCGGTCGCGTGACCCCTTGTCCTCCCTGCCACCGCTAATGTGGCCCAGGGACAATGGATTGTGCTTTGTGACAACACTGGCCAGTGGATTACTAGACCCCACTCTGCCGTCCCTGCTGCCCTGCCTCTTGGCCCTCTCAGAACCCCGACTTCCTGCCTCCCTCTCCCGCTCCCACCAGCTCCACGCCCTCCCACCTCCTCAGGAGCCACACTGTCCTGCCCGGAGGAGCCGGAGCTGCTGTTTGCAGGGAGGTGCGGGTGTGGACTGGCATCTGTTACCGCTAAATCTTCAATTCACCTTGGAGGCTCCCTGGCGCACTGCCCACCACCAGCCCCTGGGGCCAGCAAGGTGTGCGGGAGCCCGTCCCTCCAGCCGGACCAAACCCGGGGACAGACCCGCCCTGGAGCCTGTCAGCGCACCGGGGATCACTCCCCATGCTGCCGGCCTGACTCAGACGTGGGCTTGTGGGGAGCCTCCTCCATCCGCACTGCCTGCGCCTGCCGGGCCTTGTCTGTGGGGCCCCAAGCGTCCCGTGTGCAGGCCCGAGTGCTGGTGCCAGCCGGAGGGTCCCAGGGAGGGAAGTGGAGCCAGGGAGTATCTTGCTTCCACCAGGGGAATGAGGAGGCCGGGGTGCCGGGGTCTCTGGCTGAGGCCCACAAGGCTCTGGAGCCTGGGGTGGGGTTGCTGGGGCTGGGGGGGAGTTGGGGACCCGCTGAGGTTGGAAGAGCTCAGAACTGGCAGCTGTGAATGATGAGGAATGGCGAGGTCTCCGCCAGCTGCCCTCTGGTCCCCCACCGTCCTGCCTTT
This sequence comes from Glaucomys volans, assembly GCA_020662805.1. NCBI lineage: Eukaryota > Metazoa > Chordata > Mammalia > Rodentia > Sciuridae > Glaucomys > Glaucomys volans. The sequence goes on from JAJEJO010000666.1 coordinate 42,003, forward strand.
GTCCTGGGGCAGTGACTGTGTCTGAGCTCTTGTGGCCCCTGGTGCTTCATTCTCTGGTCCCACCACTTCAGGAGTCTGAGTCCCTTGTGCTCCGTCCGCCTCTTCAGGCGTCTGAGTCCCTTGTGCTCCGTCCGCCTCTTCAGGAGTCTGAGTCCCTTGTGCTC
>JAJEJO010000666.1:42176-112738 GCA_020662805.1 Glaucomys volans
GGCCTGCTCAGCCACACCTGCCCTGGACAGTGCCTGGAACCAGCTTATGGGAAGCCCTCAGCTGAGACTCCAGGTGACCCTATGTGGGGCTGCCATGGGCCCAGCAGCGTGGGGACACCAGGGCCCAGGCCACCACCGTGGCTTTGCAGCATCAGGATTCGCCTCCTCCTTTTCTGGCTCAGAGAAGGTCAGGGGACCCGGCCTGCGATCATAGCTGTGGCCGCTGCTCCTTTGGTGTGTCCTGAGGTCCTGGCCTCCCACTGAGGCCCGATGGTCCAGTGCCCGTTTCGCTGGGTCCATGTGGGATGTCCCGCTGTGCTGCCAGCCTGGCCTCAAAGCCCTGGGCTCAGAGCCTCCTGCCTCAGTGTCCGGGCAGCTGGAACCGGGCACACACCACTGTGCCCGGCACAGGTCCCGTTTCATGGGTGAGGAAACTGAGGCACAGGGAGGCCAAGCACCATGCAGGGGCCTCCGTCGGCCTGGAGTGGCGGAGCCAGGAGTAGACGCAGGCGGTTTGGCCCATGCTGCAGCCACGGCGAGGAAGCAGATGTCTGGGTGGGTGGAGAGGCTGGCTGGGCTCGGCTCCGCTCCACCTTCCACTTGTGACTGCGTGGGTGTGACCGGGTGCCTGGGCAGCTGGTGTCCACTGCAGGCCTCTGACCCTGGCTGTGCTGCTCCGGGGGCCCTGCCACCCCTGCCCTGAGCCCACCCTCTCGGGCCCCTAGTCCTGGGGACAGGATTCTCTGTGCAGGGAGGCCCGGCTGGCCCCTGCCTCCCCAGGCCACTGGGGCAATCCCACTGCCCGTGGAGCTGTCCCTCCACTGCCCAGTGTCCAGTTGCCCTCCCTGGGGACAGGGTGTCGTCGTCACAGCAGGGGCAGCAGGCCATGGGGTGGCCAGGGCCCTGGGGAGAGTGGGACCAGATTGGGGGGCCAGCTCTGTGGGGTGGCCGGGGCCTGATGCCCCTGCACCCCTGGAAGTTTCCGCCTGAGGGCAGAGCCCCCGCCCTGGCTGCCGCACCCCTGAAGTGAGAGTCACCAGGAGCGCCCAGCCTGAGCTGCAGGAGCCCTGGCGGGTCCCCAGGGCGGGGCCTGCAGAAGCTGGGTCTCTGTCCCCTCCTGGGACCTCCAGGGCTGCCCTGGCTCCCGTTGGTTTCAGCGTTGCTTTCTGACCTGCCGCTCCCCCTCTGGGCCACTCCGACCCCAGCTGTTCCTGGCACAGGCAGACCTCTCCCTGTCCCCCGCTCCTTCCCAGGGCGGCCGTGACTGCAGCCAGATGTCCAGCCGCCCCGCCACTGCCCGACCCCGTGCGCCTCCGCGTCGTCACCTGTGAAGCGGAGCCGGGGCCACGCAGCTTTACGGAAACTCGCTGCCATGAACCACGCGCAGCGCGGGTTTGCGGTGGGAGGGGCGTGTGTGGGACTCGGGAGTTCTGGGGGGAGGGAGCAGTGCTGGAGAAGGGTGTGCGGGGTGCAGGGCCTGGGTGTGCCAGCGTGCCAGCGTGCCCGCGTGCGGTGCTGGGAGGTGGCCCTGAACCGGCCGCCCTGTGGCTCGTCTGCCCTCCTACACCTTTTGCAGTTTCTCACTCCGAGACCCCGCCATGCTCAGCCCCCAGGCTGGCCCGGAACTGCCATGCTCCCGCCTCCGCCTCCTGAGCAGGTGGGAGAGGAGGCGTGGCCCCGGCAGCACAGGGGAGTCCTTCCTCGCACCCCGGGGGAGCAGCTGCCTCGTGGTTGGCAGGCCCTCCTCGAGGCCTGGACAGGAGCGGCCCTGGGTCCTCTGCCCCCTGGCTGGCCCTGGGTCCTCTGCAGCCATGGAGGGCCAGGACCAGTGGGGCACTGCCGCTCCCTGACCTCCAACCTGGGCAGAGTCCCTCCTCCTCTCTGTGCCTCGTGTCCCCACCCGGGGGCCCATTCTGGCGCTGCCCCTCCCCAGCTGACGCAGGGCCCTGAGGATCGAGTGTCTCCGAGGCGGCGGGCTGAGACCAGGGGGCCTCCGGGCTGCACACCTGAGAGCTTGCTGGCAAAGGTGTTTGCTAATTAATCGACTTTGCGAGAGGGCGCGTCCCGTGTAAACCTACCAGCAGGCCTGGCACCTGCTCCGGGCGGCGGATGCAAGACTAGACTTTAAATAAGTGTGCGACTGTGGCCTGAATAATTGAAGACGTGGAGGCAGCAGCCCTCCGCCGAGCGCCCTCCTGCCCGCTTCCTCCAGGCCCCGGGCCCTTCACTCAGAGCGGGCGCTGCCCTGCGCGGCCAGATCCCTCAGACCGCGCGGCAGCCCCTGCGCCCTCCAGGAGAGGGGGTGTGCCCAGGTTTCAGATGGGGAAGCTGAGGCCAGGGAGGTGAAGAGGCCTGGCCAGGGGCTGGGGTCAGTGCCTTGGCTCCTCGTTCTGGCTGGGTGGGCTGGTTCTATTCTCCTGCGGGAGGAGAGGTGGCCCCACCCACGCCCAAAGCCCCCCTGGGATTGTTGGGCCTCGCCCTGGGAGGCCGGAGGCTTCAGGGGGGAGTCCCAGCGTGTGGCATTGTGCAGCGTGAGGGCCTCTTGTGCCGTAGGAGGCCACCCCTTCACGGAGCCGGACTGCGGCTCTCCCATTGCTATGGTCCCCTGGCCGGTGGAGGGCCGGGATGGCCCTGGCCAGGTGCCGGGTCCCGTGCACTGCAGTCCTCTGGGGACCGTGAGCATTTGGGCTGGGGCCCCGGATTTCCCTTTCTGCTGGTGATTGACAGGTTCCCTCCAGGCAGAAATTGGTTTTTGCAAGGAGTGTTTTATTTTGCATGGCTGGGATCCGCCTGAGGGCCGAGAGCCGGGGTGGGCAGGCGTCCTGCCCCCAAGTGCCACCCAGCCCAGCCCAGGATTAGTCTGAGCCAGTTGGTGGCAGTTACCCCCCCAGAAACACAACGGCCGGTCGGTCTGAGGGGTGGCTAGGTGAGGAGGTGCAGGTGTGGCCCCGGCCGCAGAGGGTCCTGGAGGCCGGCTTGGGAGAGGCGGCGCCGGGAGGCTGCTTTGGCCGCTGCCCGCCCAGGGCTGTGGATGTCCACTTCACCTGGCAGCACCCGCGTGGCAGCTCGGGAGACAGAGGCACAGAGGGGCCTGACACCTCCCAAGTCACACGGGGCCGACTCGAGGCCCAGCTGCCAGGCCCAGCGGCTGAGTCTCAGCTGGGAGCTGCCCCGCCCAGGCTGCCCGCCTGCTCTCGCTGCCCTCCTCCTGGCAGCCTTTCCAGGTTGGGGCCCTCGGTCCCTGCCTGCCCTGTCCTCAGCCCACCTGGACCCCTCAGCCCCTGTCCCAGCCCAGGCCAGGCCCTGGGGACATGCACTGACCACCCCTCCCTGGGGCACCCACTGTCCAGATGGTGTGGCAGGGACACTCCCACCATCACAGATAGAGAAAGGCAGGATTTGTGGTTGTCAGGAAACTACCTGGAACATTCCAGGTGCCACTCACTCCCCTACCCCTCTCCAGAGAGGTGGAGAGTCAGCCTGAGCCACCCCACCCCGACTCCCATGCCCTAGCCTTTCCCAGACAGCATCACAGGCCCAGAGAGGGAAAGCAGTTTGCCCCGGGTCACACAGCCAGCTGAGCCAGAGCCAGAGCCAGCCGGGCCTTCTGACAGCCAGCTGTCATCCCAGGGGAGGTGAGAGCTTCCTTTTCCCCTCCCGCCTTCACCCCTTTCTTGATCTCATTTTTCTGAGGAGGGAAGGAGGGAGTGAGGCCCCTCCTCAGGCTGTGCCCGCGGCGACTGCCCGCCTGCCGCCCGCTGTTCCTGGGAGGGCAGCTTCATCCCGCAGGCCCGCACCACTGCCGCATTAAGGACAGATGGATTGCAGCTAATGAGCCTGCTTGCACCATTAGCACTCGGGAGCCGTCCCCGGATTACAGCCGCGCACAGCCCGCCGGGCGTTGTCACTCGCGAGGTGGGCGCCCGGCTCTGGCTGTGCTTGGTGTGCCCGTAATTGTTCCAGTAATTGGGCCTCCTGCTCCTGGGGAGCCCAAGCCACCCTCCTGGGGCTGCGGGCGGTGGCGGCCTTCCGGCTCCAGTCCCTGCCCAGCCGTCCCCGTAGGGGGTCCCAGGCTCCGCTGCTCACAGCCCCCAAGGCCCCTGGGGAGGGGAAGAGTGGCCCTCACGGGCCCCACCGTGGGTCAGGGCCTGCTAGGGACGCGTCCTGCCCCCGCTGCACACACGGCAGGATGGCAGGTTAGCAGGGGGCGACACATGCCCCTGGCCTGGCCTCCTGCCCCCCCACCCCGTTCACACACGAGACCCCAGACCCTTCCCACTTCTGGGGCATCATGGGAGTCGTGACCACCCTGAGCGTGGCTCCCACCCCGCTGTGTGGCCCTGAGGGGAGATGGCCAGGGAAGGGGCAGTGGGAGGTTGGGGAGGTCTGGGAGGTTGGGGAGGTTGGGGAGGTCGGGGAGGTCGGGCAGCCTTTCCAGGCTAGAGTTCTGCGACCTCAGCCTGCAGCCTCCTCTCTGCAGTGCCTTCTGTGGCTCCCTCACAGCTGGTGGCCAGCGTAGCTGTGGAGTCCCCTGTTTTTGCAGGGGCCCCTCACCCGCTGGCCAGCCTCGTCCCCCTCCTGCCCTAGGTGTGGACTCCTCGGGGCCGTGGCGCCCTCCTCCCGCCGTCCCATTCTTCCCTGCCTGACTGCCGCTGCCCCCCGACCTGTGGCAGGAACCGTTCTGGTGTCTGGGTGGCTCGCCAGGAGCCCGCCCTCCCTCGCGGAGCCGTCACCCTCTGCGAGCTGGCCGGTGTGCCTGGCTGGACATGGGCCGTAGGGCTGGGGACAAGCCGGATTCCTGCCGCTCTGGCCCTGGGCCTGCTTTGACCCCAGGCAGTGGCCTTGATTTCCGTGTGGTTTCTGTAGGTCACAGGTGCCCAGTGGCAGGGGTCTGTGGTCCCCTGGGACGAGATGAGGCAGCAGGAGCAGAAGACGGCCCCCTGTGGGAGTGAGGGCGCCCCGCGCCCCCCATGCCCACGCTGGGAGCTCATTTGGGTGCCGTCTCTGCACCCAGATGGCCTCAGGGCCACCCCAGCTGTGACGGCCACCTGAGGCTCCCAAGGAGGCAGTGCTGACCTTTGTGCCGGTGAGCTGGTGTGACATACAGGGGCGAGTTTTCCTGAGCCAGCAGTGGCCTGGCCACGCCTGCCGCGCTCTTGCTGGGCTGGCCCGGCCCTCCCTGCAGGCCGACACCGGCAGGGTGCAGCTCAGAGTGACCTGGACACAGTGGGGGGCCAGGGTGCTGGGCCAAGGCTGTGCCCTTGGCAGAGAGTTGTGAGGGAAGGAGGTGGACCTCTGCGTCGTTGCTCACTGGGGACAGTGGCCTCGGGGCAGGCAGGGGAGGGGCTGGACGGTCAGTTTGCCCTTTGGACCCACTTAGGTCAGTGCCTCACCATCTGTGGTTTCTGCCTTGCAAAGGTCTGGACCTGTCCCTGCTGCCCCTTGGCCCCTCAAGGCCTGTCCCCCATGTCACCTGCCCCTCCTTGGCTCTCTGAAGAGCAGTGGCTGCACACACGGGGCTGACGGCCCAGCCGTAGGGGCTCCCAGCAGAGCAGACCCGGGCGGCTGGGGAAGGGCCTGAGGTGGCTCATGAGTCAGACAGCAGCAGAGGGACCTGGGACCTTGCAGAGGGACCTGATATGTCGGGCACCCTCCCCTCTGCAGGCTGGTCCCACCAGCTTCCTCAGGGCCCTGGTCCTCACTGCCCACCACGTTGTCCCCAGGTGCTCTCGCCTCCTCTGAGCTCAGCGCTCCTGCCTTTCCACGTACTGAGCTCCTACTGTGTGTGGACGCGCAATCCCGGAGCATGGAGGGAGCGTGGACCCAGCGCTGTCCACTTTAGCTCGGTTGTGACTGGTGCGGCCAGGAGCCCTGAGGCCCAGGGCTGCGGGCACAGCCTAGCTCTAGGAGAGGAGGGTCTGGCGGGGGGAGGGTTCTGGCTTATTCCCGCAGGTATGTGCAGACCCCCTGGCAGGACTGGAGTGACTTAGTTACAGAATGGCCCCCAGGGGGATGGGAGGATGGACGGACGCCCCAGGAACTCAGACAGTGAAGCAGGCTTTCTGGGCACCGTGAAGTTGGACTGGGGTTTTGAGGGATAACTAGGAGTTTTCTGGGCAGAGAACAGGGGTCAGAGTGTTGAGGACTCTGGAGGAGGTCTCTCGGCGCCCAGGTGCAATTCAAGGAGACCAGAGAATTAGGCAAGGACCGCTCCAGGCCCAAGGAAGGGGACCAGGGGCAGGCAGCCACCCAGAGCCCCATTGGGGCTGGACAGTGTACACGTTTGGTCAGGGACGGGAGGACAGGTGAGTGGAAGACCCCACTCCAGCAGCCCCCGGCGGGGAGCGCCTTTGTTTTGAATCACTGCTGCGTTTCCATTGGTTCCTTCTGCCCGTGGTACAGAATTCACAAGGATGTCAGGTCCACAGTGTCCCAAGGGGAGCTCAGGCGTGACGGAGACGGCCCTGGGTCTGCCCTGACCGGGTGCTCGCCACTAGCTAGCGGGACCAGGAGACCAGGGAGTGGGATCTTAGGCCTTATTTGATGTTAACTAGATTCCCTTTGATTTGAACCCGGCCTGTGGCCCGAGGCTGCTCTCCCTGGAGGCACAGCCCGAGGCGGGCGCTGCTCTGTGCCCACCAGCCCCTGCCCTGCCTCCCTGGGCTTTCCAGCGGGCTGCATTCCTGCTCTTGGCTCTCACGCCTTGGGGGCACTGCAGGGAACCAGGTGCCCATGGTCTCAGCAGTGTCTGTCTTGGAAGCTCAGGGAACAGGCTGCAGAAGCCCCTAGGAAACGACAGGAGGGGGCACGTCACCTCTCCAAGGAGACCCTGTGGCTGGTGACCGAGGCTTACAGTCCCACGTCCCCATTAGCTAAGTTCCTGAGCGGCCTGCACCTCCTTCATGAAAGCATGGACCCTTCACATGGCTCGGGCCTCATTTGTACTGGGGTGAGTGGTGACCCCTAGAATTCACACTGGGAACTGCGGCCTCACCTTATTTGGAAACAGGCCTTTGCCGGTGTGTCAAGCTGCGGTCCTACTGGAGCAGGGTGGCCCTGGAGCTGATGTGACCCACTGGGTCCTCCTAAGAGGAGATAGACGTCCAGGGAGTACCCGTGCGGATGGGAGACGGGGCAGAGGTGGAAGTTCTGCAACCCCAAACCAAGGATTGCAGGCGGCCACCTGGAGCCAGAGGACCCTCCTGACCCTCTGGGGGAGCGTGGCTCTGCCCACACCTGGGCTTCCGTCTTCTGGTCAGCAGAGGCTGTTGCTGGAAGCGGCCCCGCATGCCCGTTGGTTCTCATTTGCTGAGGTGGCCCTGGGTGGGCAGTGGCTCTGCCCTGGTGCTGCCTTAGTGCCCACGTGGGCCGAGCCCCCCACAAGCTACAGGTTCCCAGGGCTCTGCATCGTGGTCACTGGCCGAGACCATGCTGTACATGGACAGAGGCTGCCCAGGACCAGGAGGCTTGGCGTGGCGCCCAGCTGGGACCTGGGTGACTGCCCACTGCACACACCTGGGGGCCTTGGTTTCCCCCCTGTGGAAGGAGCAGGGTGGGGCCCATTCCTGCCCGTCCAGGCCTGAACTCAGAGCGTGGCCCCAGGTCAGGGCATCGGGCGAGGTGGGAGGGGTGGCGTGGGGGGAGATTGCCCCCTCCAGGCTGTCGCCATGGCGACACCCACTCCCAGGCCTGCCTCAGCCCAGCTCGCGGCCTGCAGGGGTGATCCTGGGCGGGGCAGGGAGGGTCTCTGCCCCCACCCTGGCTCAGAGCCCCCCGTCCATCAGCAGAAGCAGAGGCTGTGTGCAGTGATGGCGCGGGGCCTGCCGGGCAATTGATCTAAATCATTTTATAGAGAACCTATGTAAAATAAAAGGCCTTTAATCACATTTGTATCCATTTCCAGGCTCAGTAAATCAATTTGAATCGAGCTGGGTGCCACGGTTGCAGCTGATTAGCGTGCGTATCTATGGTCAGGTCACCGCTGGCCCAGGCTGCTGCAGGGGCATGGCCATCAGCACCGCAGGCGCCTCCCCGCTGCAGGCCGGACTCCGCAACTGACCTCCCTCAGGGCAGCCTGTCTCTCCTGCCTCCTGGGTGCCCCAGGTCCTTCTCCAATGGTTCCCGTGGGTGCCAACGGGGTGCAGCTGGGCAGAGCCAGTTAGCCCTAGTGGCCTGACTCCCTGCCCACCTCCCCATACCCTCCCTGCCGTGGCCTTGGGCAGAAAGGGGACCAGGACCCTTGTGTCCCTTTGCCTGGTGTTTGGTGAGTGCCCGCTAGCTGTGGGGACACAGGCTCCGCACAGAGCTGTCCCTGTCCTGGGTACCAGCAGAGCACGGGGCAGAGCCGGGGAAGCGGGGACTGGGTCCCTGGGCCAGCAGAGGGGCACTCGCAGGGTTAGGAGACAAGTCTGGGAAGAGCCCCACAGAAAGTGGCTGTGAGCGAGGGTTGAAGGCGCCTGGAGCAGATGCGGGAGGTGCTGAGCGGAGGGCCCAGCGGAGCAGAGCCGGCTCTGGGCCGGGCCGTGGGCTGGCGAGCGGCAGACCCAACCGCGAGGAGAGGAAGGCACCAGGTCCGGCTCCTGCTCGGAGGGCAGGCAGTACAGTGGACCTGGGGGCAGCCTGGAACCCCCGTGGGGTGGCGGGTGCTGCCCGGGCAGCGTCTCAGGAGACAGCCCTCAGTGACATCTGCCACTGGGTGGCCATGTGTGTGCTGACACCATGTGGCTTGGCCCACGTGGACAAGCTGCCTCCTGCCACCCTCTGTGCCCAGAGGGGTCCTGGGACTGCCGTGGGTGCAGGGCCCTCCAAGACAGGGCCTCCTTTCTGCTCGTGTAGGTACCCCCAGCGTCATGGACACTGACCCTGGAGGGGGGCCCTGGCCGTGCCCTCCCCGGGGGCAGCTGGCGCCAGTCAGGCATGGCCAGGGCCTGCTCGACGTGCTTTTCCTGTCTCAGATGGCTCCCTGGCTGGGACGCGGGCACCTTGAGGGCAGGTGTGTTTGATCTATGAATAACCCGGAGCCCGGTTCTGCCACATCTGCTGGCCGGGACCGCAGGTCAGCCTGGCAGGCTCGGCAACCCCGCCTCCAGTGCTGGCTGTCTGTTTTGTTTTCGAGACGGAACCCAGGGCCTCGCCATGCTGGGCAAGAGCTACCGTGCGCTGCCCCCAGCTCAGCGTCTGAGAGTCTGAGGCTGGCCTCAGCCCTGCCTCAACCTCCTGTTAGCTGAGATAATAGGCATGCACCCCCACGCCTGGCTCCAGATCCCCGTCCGAGTCCCCTCAGTGCAGACCCTCCCTCATCACACACTCTCTCGGGGAAGTCCAGCAAGGTGACGTCAGTGGATCCTTACCTGGTGCCTGCTGACTCCTGCCCTGGGCCTGGACCTCCCAACCCCTTCACTCTCCGAAACGGTTCAGGAGGCGGGAACTTCACACCCCGTTGAACAATGGGAACTGACGCCCAGAGGGGTTTGCCACCATGCCTAGGGTTGCACAGCTTGGCAGTGGCAGAGCTGGGACGTGAACCCAGGTGGACCCCAGGTGTGGCATCTGTGCCACCTGCTCCACTTGGGTGCCCTCCTGCTGGGAGGAGTTCGTCCCTGAGGAACAGTGGCGTGTGGCTCTGGGGACTCACTTCCTCTCTGAGGTGGCTTGGCACCACTCCGGGTCCAAACATCAAGTGCCCATTCCAGAAGTTTCTGCCGAGCACCTGCCGTGCACCCGGAGTGGGGAGACACAGGGTGGGGGTGCTCCTTATGGTCTGTGTGTTGGGAGTGACAGTGAATGCCCTGAGACCTTGTGGTGGCCTGAGTGTGACCTGCACCGAGGAGCACCCTGGGGCAGGGCGGAGGACAGCTGGGCAGGTAGCCAATGCCAGGTAACATTTGGGGAGAGGGGTCGGCATGTGTGAAGGCTGGGTCCTTCCCAGGGGAGAGGTTCCAGGTGCCGCGAAGTCCTCCAGGGGAGGGGGCGGGGTGGGCTTGAGACACCCCAAGACCTTCCCGCTCAGTTCTGGAGGCCCCGGCCCTGAGTCTCAGTGCTGGCAGGAACCTGCTCCCACAAGGCCTCGGGGGTCCTCCTGCTCCTCGGTTCTGGGGGCTTCTGGGGTCCCTGGCTGTGGCCACGTCACTCCTATCTCCACCTCGTCTTGGGGAAGCTCCCTCTGCCCCTTTGGGTGTCCGTCTAGGGCACCCATGGCAAGCACTTGGGACCCACCTGTTCTAGGTACAGGGCTCATCCAAGGCTTAGCCCACCCGCAGGACCCCACCTGCTGAGCTGGGGTGGGTGCGGCCCAGGCCCGCCTCTTCCAGTGCACTCGGGTTTCCCAGGAGCCCAGGGCTCGGCAGCCTGACCCCCACTTGTCTGGACACAGGCCCGTGGGCGGCGTCTCTTGGTGGGGGTGGAGGCCAGCCCTCGCCCACCTGGCGCCGGTGCTGGGCTGTGTCCACTTGCTGCCCGCAGCGGCCCGTGAGTTTCTGGTTAGCCCTGCGTTATTTCTTCCTGGCCGTGCTAGCGCTCCCGGGGCCTCGGGAGGCTGGGAGGGAGGGGAGGACAAGGTGGTGGCCGCTGCGCAAACCAGGGCGGGTCCCTGAAGCCACTGAGCTGTGGGACGCTGGACTCGGGTCCTGCCCACGATGTCCCTGGGGCAGAGGGGGGTTCTGGGGTGAGGCCTGACCGCGAGGGCTGGTGCAGGGCTCGGACCTGCAGGCTCCAGCCGGCTCCCTGGGTGGTTGCTCGGCCCCGGCCCCAGGAGCTCTGCACCCGGTGGAGACCAGGCCCGAGCAAGCCCGGGGGCTGGGGAGGGCAGGGGTCGGGCCTGTGACCGCCTGGGCACTCTCTCCGCCAGAAGTGACACTGGGCTGTGAGGCTGGGGTGCTCCAGCCAGTGTCCTCCCATCTCCGGCTCCTCATTTGTCAAAGCCCCGATGGCACCGGCCTCAAGCCTCCTCAAGAGGCCCAGGATCTTTGCCCTGGAGGCCAGGGTTGGGTTCCTGGTGTGGAGTATGGACAGATGCTCGTGGGGGCGGGGCACGGCCTGGGGGGGGTCTCCCTCTTCATTTCCCCTGGGCCCAGCCATCGGTGACGGTGACTTGACCCTGCTCCCCGGAGGTGAAGGGTCGCCACTTTGCAGCCAGCAGTAATTCCCAGAACCATCCATCTTCCCTGTGCCGTCATCCTGGAGAATGATGGGCGGCCTCCTCGGGGCCTGGCGGGGTGGTTACAACAGGTTTGTGCGTCTGAGTGAGCGCACGGCTGACACCGGGCGCCACTGGGCCCCGCGAGGCCGGGCGCGGCTTCCCAGAGCAGGTCATAAATACCGTGCGGAGCTTCCGGAGCGGGAGCTGGCAGTGGGGGCGGGGACGACTGTGCTGAGAGGGATGGAGGCTGGGGACAGGCAGGGGGCTGGGCACATCTGCAGGGGCAGCCAGGCTGCCTGCAGCTCCGTCAGGGCGACCAGCCAGGCGGGGCCCACCTCTGTGGCAGGCCCAGTGCCAGGGCTTGGGAGGCTTGGGAGGCTCGGGACCTGTATTTTGAGGCCAGACTCCTGGAGCCCCAGGAGGGGCAGAGCGGGAGAGGCCATCCCACTCAGGCTCGAGGTGAGTCCCTCGCCTGTGCATTGGGCAGGCAGCCCTCAGGAGGGGTGTCTCCAGCTCCTGATTTGTCTGGGTCCTTCTGTGCCCACTGATGCTGTCACGGGAACTCCCTCGTGGTCCCACCTGGAGGTCTACCTCCATTGTCTGGGCACATGGGCAGGCGGGTGTGGGCCTGCCGACCACCTGCAGCAGGGTTGTGGGCGGGTTGGCACCAGGGAGTGTCCATGTGCCCACACCATGCCTGGCAGAGGCCACCTCTCCTCCTAGGAGTTGGCACTCGGCGCTTCTCCCAGAGGCAGCTCAGCAGGGGCCTGCTTGCAGGGCCGGGCCTCTGGCCTCTGGGCTGTGGGTGTGGCAGACGCCACCTCCATCAGGCTGCAAGACCCCATCTCCAAGGAGGGTCCCCTCACAGCCGAGCTGGGACAAGGACATGACTGTTGGGGAGACACGGCCCAGACCAGCGCTCTGCTCAGGGCCACAGCCAGGACAGGGGCACACGAGGCAGCCTCTTAGCCCCCAGAGAGGAAGGCGCCCTTCTTACCCATCTGGCAGGTAGGGCCCTGGGGTGGGAGCTGAGGCCATTGTCACCCACACCCCACCCGAGACCTGCTGCCGTGCACACGCACACACACCTGCAGCGGGTGTGTGTGTGCACATGCTCACACCTGGGCACTCAGCACGCGGCGCACACCGATCACGCGCATGAACACAGATACGTGAGCCACCACCTCGCTGTGCACTGGCGCACACCCCGCCGCACACACCCACATTTGCATATGCAAGTCGGGCTCCTCTGGTGAGGAAGAGGCCACAGGGCAGAGGGCACCTGCCCGAAGGTGCCATGAGGAGCCCTTTGTGTGTCCTCCCCAACCCCCGCTGTGCTGCCACAGCATGAGGTGTGACAGAAATGGCCGCAGCAGCCTTGTGGGGTAATGGTGGCAGCAGCCTGTGGCTGGGCTCCTACGGGGCCAGGGCTGTGGCCTTTCTGTTGGCGGGGCGTGTGGCTGGCCAGGGACAACCACAGGCACGGCTGGCTTGGTTCCAGCCGAAGGGACCGCCCAGTCTGGCCACGGCATCCGCGGGGCAGCAGGGGCAGCGTGGTGAGAGCAGCAAGCGCCTGCCGGAGGTGCCGGGCCAGGAAAGGCAGGAGCCCGGGGCGCAGATCTGCCTGGGAGGGGCTGGGGCGCAGGGGACTGCACCGGGTGGAGGCCGGGCCTGCTCTGCCAGGAACTGAGGCTGGGTGGTGCCAGAGGAGCCCTGCATGCACAGGTCTGGGCGGGCTGGTGGTCTCCTGAGGTTGAGGCCTGGGACCCATGACAGGTGGGGAGGTGGGGCGGCACACTCAGAATGGCCCCCGTGGGCGGGCACCAGCGGCGCCACAGACCCTCACCAGGTGGGACGGAGATTTTAAAATGTAATTTACTTAATACCACTGAGTTTAGCCTGAGAGATTAAGATAGGGCTGGGGTGGAGCTCAGGCTGAGTGTGCTCCAGGCCCTGGGTTCTCGCCCCAGCAGCAACGACAGAGTTAGATTGTAAATATCACGCGTAGCTTGTTGCCAGCAGTTGGATTTATTTTTTCTTCACAATGGGGTCCTGTCCTCCTGCCCAGGCTGCCGCAGACTCCTGAGCTGAAGCCAGCCCTTTGCCTCGGCCTCTTGGGTGGCTGGGGCTCCAGCTGCCCCACTGCCCCAGCTACAAGCATAACAAAGCGCCCCAGAGCCGCCTCATGGCGCCATTCTGTAGCCACCGTCAGCCCCTGGATGTGACCAGGACAGCTGCTGCTGGCTCGGTGGTGGAGGCGTGGACAGGGTCCTGCAGCAGGACATTGCGCTCCTGGAAAAGAGGAGCTCTCGGCTCCCTCCGGAAAGCCCTCGGGGACTCAGGGACATCCTGACGCCCCAGGCGGCTGCAGAGATGCTGGTTTCTGAAATGGAAAACTGGGCCCACCCTAAACTCCCCCCACGGCTCCTCAGAGGATCCCCAGATGCCGCAGCAGCTGGTGGGCACCAGCCTCCGCTGGGGAGGCTGCCCGGCGGGCAGGGCCGCTCTCCCTCCTGTCCTCTGCGGAAGGGGAAGCGGGGATGTGTCTGTGGTTCCCGTGGACTCCCTGCAAAGCCCCTGAGACGTGATAAGCAGATCTTTGCATCCTGGTGCTGGTTAATTTGTTTTCAATAGGTTTCAATCAATTACGTGTGGTCCTGGGGACGGGAGGTGCCCCAGTAATTGGCTAAAATAAATCACTCGGCACTTCAAAGGCGGCTCTCGCTGAGCCGCTCGCAGCCCGGCCTCAATTCCTAATAAACAGGCATGTTTGTCCCCCACCCCCTGGTCCCCAAGCTCCATGGGGACCACACACCATGGGGCCAGGAGGAGGGGCGTGGCAAGGCCATGACGGCTTTGGCGAGGCCGCAGAGGGCACCGAGTCGGAGACCCGGCCAGCCAGGCTGCCTCAGGGCGTCCGCCCATCTGTGCCCTAGGCTGCCGAAGGACGCCCCCCAAATGGGCAGCTGTACAGAATCTGCCCTTCCTGGTTCTGGGGGTGGAATCGAGATCAGGTCAGGAGGCTGTGCTCTCCGCAGGCCCTGGAGGCTCCTCCTGCCTCTTCCAGCCCGGGGAACGGCCGCTGGTGGTCCTGGGCGTCCCTCAGCTGATGGCTGACCCTCCGGCCTCTCCTCCCATGGCCACTCTCCCCGAGCCTCACCTGTGAGGACCCCGCATGTCTGGATTGGGCCCGATCGCAGGGTGACCTCATGTAGCGTCACCACAGCTCCCAGCTCCCTGTTTCCATGGGGTCTCAGTCACAGGGCTGTGCTTGGGACCCCAGCGGGCCTTCCGGTCACCAGTGCAGCCGGCAGCACCCACTCCGGGTGGGGAGCACGGGACAGGCTGGCTGGTGCTGGCCCTTTGCCTTAGAGTGCGGGCTGGGAGGGATCCAGGGCTGAGCGGGCGTTCTGCACTGCTTGGAGACCCTCCAGGCAGTGGCCTTACCTGAGTTCCGCCAGGAGCCAAGGTGGGGCAGCCTCCAGCTGGCAGATGTGTGGGTACCTTGGCTTCTCCGGTGGGACGCTCCCTGGGGAGGCGCTGTGGCATGGGAAGGGTTGGTTGCTGGGACAGAGAGGCTCCTGAGAAGCTGGCCTCCCGATGGTCCAGGATCTCAGCCTCTCCTGGTGGTTGTGGTCCTGCATCCTGCAGATTACGAGCCCCTCTCAGTACTGCAAGGAGTCAGGGAAGGAGGAAAAAGTGGAGCCAGGTGGCCAGGAGCCAACCGGGCAGTGGGGCTGTGGGTGTCCTTGGAGCCTGAGGGGCTGAGTCCAGCCTGTGTGTGCAGGGGTCCCTCAAAGCTTTAAAAGGGCCATAAGGAGCCACTTGTTCCAGGTGAAGACTGTGTGCTGGGGAAAGACACAGGGCAGATGTGATGCAGCATCAGACATGATGGGGACCACTGGGGGGGACAGACAGGGCACAGGGGCCGGGGAGAGGGTGGGCAGGCCCCACACCTGAACAGAGAGGGTGGAAGTCACGCTGGTGCTGGGGGAAGGGTGGGCCAGGCAGAGCAAATAGCAAATGCAAAGGCCCTGAGGTTGGTGCTGGCCTGGTCTGTTTGCAGAACGCAGTTGGGGGTGGAAACCACTGATGGAGGAGCCGAGCCTTCTGGGCTGGCACTGCTCCCCGGAGCTCTCTGGCATCCAGGCATCTGGGCTGGTCCTTTTGTTGCGATGCTGATGTCTCAGCAAGGGCCACTCACCCAGATGGCCCTGAGGCAGGCTGCCGAGGGTGGAAGGGTGAGGGCAGCTGCAGTCCCCGGTGCCCACGTACCCCGTGCCAGGGCTGCTGGCCCCTGCTCACAAATCATGCAGCCTAATGAAGCGCCTCGAGCCTGGAGCAGCTCTGGGCCTCGCTCTGAGCCAGGTCAGGGCCGCCGCGAGTTACAGCTGTAAGACACGGCGCGGGGCGGGCCTCTGCCCTGCCTGTAATTACGGCCCACCGCGCGCTGATTGCCGCAGTCCAATTAATTAAACACGCCAGCGACCCAGATTATGATCCCTTGCCTCGTGCCGAGCAGTATTTTTAACCTTAACTGTCGGGGCTGAGCTTAAATTTCCTATCTGGACAGAAGTGTCACCCGCGGGAGAAGGAGGTGGCGTTGAACCGAACCTCGCCGACGACAGACCCTGTAATTAGAAGCTGTAGTGTCCCCGAGACCGGTCTTTAAACTGTCAGAAGCCCACGCCGTCTTCTGGTGCAGGCCCATCACTGCCTTGAACCTATTAGCTGCAGGTAAATAACATATTATGCTGGGGACAGAAGGCAGCCCGGCTGGGGAATTGGCTGGGGCTTAATTGGGATCAGCAGCGGGAAAGACGGATGGTCACCCTCCCTGCTCCCTCATTAGGAGGGAAGGTCAGGTGCAGAGGTGGTCTCCGGGGCCCAGGCTGCTGACCCCGCAGAACAGGGCCGTGGGCCCGGGCTCCGCCTCCCGCAAAGCTGCCCCCAAATCTCTTCCAGACCCAGGTTTGCCGGGTCCTGCGGGTGGGAATTGGGTCGAACCCCGCCCCACATCGAAGGATGGGCACGTACAGGGAGGGGGCACTTGGCGGGTTGCCCCAAAGCCCGCACAGTAAGGCAGTCCCCCCTCTGCAGCTTCCACCACCATATCATCTGCACGGTCTGGGAATGTCTCCTGGAAACTTCTGGAGACCTGCAGGGGGTGTGTCCTCAGCAGCGCTGTCACAGCCTGGTCCTCCTTGTCTAGTGCACGCGGGCCTTTGTTGCTGGCCTGGGCTGGCACGTGTCTGAACAAGCAGGCGTGCACGGGTTCGGATCACCCAGGGCACCCGGCGTGCTATCCCTGCCCTTCTTGCCTTGGCATCGTGCGGCCCTGATCTGGAGTGTCTGCTGAGCCCAAGGCCCCGCTGCCCCAGGACTGACCAGTAGGCAGCTGCTGCCCACAGTGGACGTGGGTGGTGCAGACACACACCCCAGGCTCGGAGCTGCCCGATGGCTCTTCAGGCCTTTCCAGAAGGTGCGTGGGGAGCACGTGAAGCTGGGAGTCCCGGGACGAGGGGAGCAGCACAGCGGGTCGGTGCCCAGCGAGTCTTCAGACACACCAAGTAGACTGTCCAGCGGAGACAGCCAGGGCTGTGGGCTCCAGCTGGTTTCAGCAGCCTGGGGGTCTCCAGTGTCCTGGAACAAGGGGCAGGCCCTGCAGGCCAGCTGAGCTCTGTCCCTTCGGGAGGGCGTCGCCCCGGCTCACAGGTTGGGTAAATGAACAACCTTCAAGAACGAGCACACCCAGCTGCCCGCTCGCCAGCCCACACGGGCACTCGTGTCCCCAGCGCACCCACGTTGACCAAGCCCCGTGGCCGTCACCCTTGTCCTCCAGTTCGGACCCTGGCTGTTAGATGTTCCCAGCACCCTGACCTCATGCCTCCAGGTGGTCTCTCCAGGAACTGCTGTGGCCGGTACCCGGTGCACAGGCTTTATCCCCCAATGGGAGTGTCACCAGGGTATTTCTCTCACCTTTCAGGGCCTCCTGTGAGGCTGGGCCCTGCCAGCCCCAACTCCCACGAGTCTGGGGATCCCACTCTGTCTGGTCTTCCAAGGGCCCCAGATTCTCGCTTCTCTCCAGTGGGCACCCTGGGGCCAGTGGCAGGTGCCCAAGACCCACAGGAGGGCTGGGAAGGTGGTCCTCGCCATGGCTCTACCCACGCAGAGGGCAGCTCGCAGAACCACCCACCCAAGCCCTGCCTCAGACTCTGCCACTGCCATGGGCCTCAGTGGACCTCACTGGGGACAGAACAGCGGCGTCCCCTCCCAGGGCCTAATGGGTGCAGCAGGGGCGTGTGCCCACGGGCGTGTGAGTGCCTCCACTTCCAGGGCCTGTCCTCCAAGAGCCCGGCAAGACAGTAGCAGAGGGAGGCCAGGAGGGGCGTCAGGTTGGAAGGCTTTGCAGCCTGATGGTGATGGGGTGCCCAGGGAGAGCTTCGGGGAGCCCAGGAGGAGCCGGGAAGCACAGGGCTGGTGTCAAGGCCGCGGCTTGAGGCTGGGAGGCAGAACCGCGGGGCCGGTGTTTTCCTGTGGTTTGAGAAAATGCGTCATCGAGGTCCCTTTTAACCTGCAGAGGTGACAGGTGCAGTGTCCTGGCACCACTGAGGCCTCGCCCCTGCCTTGGCTTGGTGAGGGGCCAGGTGCTGACAGCCCGGCCCCCACGAGGCCACCGTCCTATTCCCCGACTCCCTGTGTGAGCTCCTGGCGCTCCTGGCGCCGGCCGCTCCCTCCCCACCTGGGCTTCCCTGGGCGGTGCTGCCAGGGCTGCAAGTTCCCAGCGCGTGTGCAGCCGCCTCCCTGGTGGCCTGGCATCCCCGACACTTGCTGCCTGACCAGGTTTCCATCTGCCTGTCTGTGGGTGCCCAGCCTCGCCTCCGTCCATGTTCCTGCAGGTGACAGGCTGTGTCTCCCTCCACCTGCCGACAGACCCCTCTGTCCACTCCGCCCTCGGCACCCTGCCCTCCCGGTATCCGGCTGAGAAACAGTCAGGCTGTGGCCACTCTGAGGCTGAATCACCCCAAGTGGCCAGATCCTGGCTCTTCTCTCCTCCCACCTCAGCTGGACTGCTGGGCCAATGGGCAGCTTGCCTCCCCAGGCCTGCTGAGTGGACCCCAGGGGCCTTCCTGTTTACCCAAGGGCACCGTGCCAGCCTGCTGGGCCTGTCATGACAAAATGCCACAGATCGGGCGGCGGAAGCACGGGCATGTCTTTGTCACGGTGCTGAAGGCTGAAGTCCAGGTCGAGGTGTCACGGGCTGGTTCCTGAGGCCTCTCTCCTGCGGGCAGGCCCCGCGGCCCCTCCTTGCACCCCAGTCACCCACGTGAGGCCCTGTGTCCCCACATGGCACTTCCTGAGGTCCTGGCTACTTGGACTGCACACTGGGGTTTGGGGAGGACAGAAGTCAGCCTGTGATGGACCCACTGTCCTCCTCCTCCGTTCTCCTTTCCTCCGGGGTGGACCCAGGGGTGTGCTACCCCTGAGGTTCCTTCCCAGTGCTTTCTGCCCTGCGTACTTATTTAATTTGGGGACAGGGTCTGGTGGAGTCGCCCAGGCTGGCCTTGAGCTGGAGGCCCGTCCCAGTGCGCCCAGCTGGCTCTTACATTTTCTGTTGTCGTTGAAATAGTTCTCGGGGGGCAGTGTCTGGGGAGCACCTGACCTCACCGGGGGATCGGCACCTGGACGAGAAACAGAGTGACTGCCCGGAAGTCCCCCTGGCCCTGTCCCCTGCCCCCCCATGCCCCACCTCCGGCCCTGGTTAACCTCTACCCTCCAGGAGAGGCCAGGCCCAGGTGCCCACTCGGGTGGCGTCCTGCCCACCTGTGCCCACCGCTGTGGACCAGGCGAGAAGCCTCTTCTGCCCCAGCAGAGGCGGGGGTCATAGGGGCTTCATGGGGTCACTAGGTGACAACGTGGGTGTGAGTCTCAGCAAGCTGGGGCCTGGGCTCCTAAGTGTCCCTTGATCCCCCCAGGCAGTCAGGACGAGGCCAGCCCTCCTGAGAGGTCCCGTGGCTGCCCCACCTCCGTTCCCAGAGCACCACTCTGGAGGAAGGGCCCTCGGGCTCCACGTGCTGAAGGCTTTGCTGGTTTGGTTTTATCTGCAGAGCAGAACGAACCGGAACTCAGGGCTTTGGCTACTCCTGTACCCTGAGTCCCTTGGACTTGGCATTCAGGGGACAGCTCAAAAAGGAGCAAGTCCCGGCCTGTGTCATGTCCCCAGAGGAGCCTGGGAGCATGTGGAAGAGGAGGGCACTCAGGGATAGTCACTGGCTTCTGGGGCTGGAGGAGGGACAGGAGCCAGGCCTGGAGGGCAGGAGGGCTGGGCCGGCCACAGCAGAGAGGGGAGGGGCTGGGGGGACACAGCAGACAGCGGGTGGCCGGGCAGCAGGGCTCCTCGTGGGGTAGGAAGGGTCTGCCCCGGGGTGGGCAGAGACCACTGGCGCAGGTGGAGTTGAGGTTGGTGGGACGGGCTGCGTCCTTGTGTGACAACCTTGGGAGCCAGGCTTCTGGAGGATGGAGCAGGGGACTGTGGTCTGGGGGAGGCCCTGTTGGTGGGGCGAGCCCTGCAGCTCTGGAGGCCTGTGGCCCTGCTAGGGCAGGTCCCGCGCCTGCTCCGCCCTCGGTGCCTCCTTCTCCTGGGAGCCCAGAACTGCAGGGCTGAGGCCTGAGAGGGAGGGCGCCCGGCTGCCCACCCACAGGACCGTGGCTCCTGCCCCCTCTGGCTGCTCTTCAGCCCTGAGCCCACAGCCCCAGGCTGAGTGCCATCTGGGGTCCGTCTCCTGCCAGCTGCTCTCCCAGCACCGAGTGGGGCGATGTCGAAGTCAGATGCCAGGGAGCAGCCCAGGTGTGCCCTGCTGGGGACCCTGGCCCTCCCGCCAGAGCCTTGCCCAGAGGAGGACCGTGTGTGCCCGTGTGAGCCCCTGGTCGTGCACCAGAAGCAGCCGCAGGCTTGGAGGTGTTTGGCAGGGAGAGCCCCCCACGTCCCCGCAGCCCTCACGTCCTGATCGCCCCTCCTGATCCCTCCGTCCCCTGCAGACACTTCCTCTGACAGAAGCTGACAAGAGCCATTTCCAAGATGGATTGATTCAATTTAGCACAAATTTTTGCTGGATTTGGTGACGTATGGCTCCCTGTTGGGACCACATCGCATGTGACTCTGAAGAGAGAGGGTTTATTAGGCTGGGCAGCGCCGGGCAGGTGGGGCCCTGCGGGGAGGGGCAGCGGCTCAGGGCCCACCATCTTGCCTGCCCCCGGGCCCCCCAGCTGCCCCCGGCCGCCCCCCAGCCTCCTGTCATTAGGCCCACTCAGCCTCGCTCAGAAGGAAAATGCTCTCTGAGCTGGCTTTTCATTACCCTCCAGGGGCCGGATTTCCATTTTATTCCCAGAAGCAAAGTTTTGCTGCTGCCAGGCCCGCTCGGGAGGCCCGCGTGGGAGGCCCGCTCAAGGCTCTTCCCTCCGGGCTGATCAATTCTTAATGGAGGCTGCGGCTGCAGCAGCCACCGCCACCCGCCCCGCCCCGCCCGGGGCCAGAGCCCCAGTGTCCCCGCGTGGCCGGCAGCACCGGGGTGCCCCTCGCTTTGTGCCTGGAGCTGTGCGTGAGGACGGCCGGACCCCGAGCTGAGCGGGGCGGGCAGCTGCCAGGCTCCGAGGCCCTGAGGCTCTGGCTGGGGGGAGGCAGGGCAGGGGCACCGCTGTGGCCTGGGGGCAAATGTGGGCGCTCTGACACTCAGAAGGGTGGTGTCCAGACCTGTCTGCAGGCCTGGTGCCCCTTCGCCCTCCACCAACTCCGCTGGTTCCTGCCCCCCGCCTGGAGTGTCCTTCCCTGCCCTGGCCCCTGGCTCCTCGGCTTTTGTTCCAAAGTCGGCTGCTCCGGGAGGCCCACCTGGGAGGCCCACCCTGTCGCCCTGCTGAAGGCAGCACCTAGGCCTTTCTGGGTTCCTCCCCGGGGTGCATGGCTGAGAGCTTGCAGCTGTCCTCACTGCTGCGTCCAGGCTCCCAGCAGTGCCCGGCCCCCAGGAGGTGTCCACATGGGAGCGGCCTGAACGGTGCCTGGGCCTCTGGAGCCACTGACCTGGATGGGAGGAGGGATCCTGGGTGGAGCAGGAGCCTCTTCTGGACGCTGTGCATGCGGCCGTATTTGGAAAAGGGCTTTCTGGTTGACTGAGGTTGGAGACATGATTATCCTGGACTACCCAGGTGGGACCCATGTGCCATCCCAAGTGTCCTAGAAGACGTGGCCGAGGCAAATCTGGGACACACAGGAGGCGGAAGTCAGAGCCAGGCGGCCACAAGCCAAGGAACGCCTGGAGGCACCAGGAGCTAGAAGAGGCCTCCCCGGAGCCCCCAGGGCGGGGGCGCGTGGCCCTGTGAGACAGATTCCAACCGCTGGCCCCGGGTGGAGGGAGAACTCCTGCTGCCTTACCGCCAAGCCCAGGGTCCCTGTCCTGCAGCCCCAGGACCCGTACCCCAGCTGCTCACTACTGTCCCTGTGGGCGGGGCCTGCAGCCTCTCAGGGGCTCCCGAGCCTCAGAGCCAGCCTCCTGCTTTGAGGCCTGGGGCTTGTTCAGCTGGAGCGGAGAGCGAGCCCTGCCCTGGGCTGGGGTCTCACTGTGCACCCGCAACCCAGCTTCGCAGGCCCCCCTGTGGCAGGACCTGGCTGTGCTCCTTGAGCATGTGGCCTCGGGTGGCCCCAAAGGATCAGAGTCCAGGACTGGGAGGTGGTGAGGACGACTGCTGGCCACGGACAGCGTCGCTGAGGCCTGGCCTCTCCAGAGGCACCCAGACTCTGCTGCCTCTGCAGACCCGCTGACTCGTGGCGCCTGCGCCCTGGCCGTCCACTTGGCCGGCACTTCCCAGGGGGCTGGAACCCGGCTTCGCGGTGCTGGGCCGCCCCCAGGACCGCCCTGGGGTGGCTTTGATCCGTGTGGTTCTCTCCCCTCTCTTGGAGGCAAATGGCTGATTGATTGCTTTTCATCTCCTCCTCTGAGTAGCTGTAAGAGCTACTTTATATAAACATCAATTACAGGCACGTAATAAATTAAGGGTCCCTCACACCGCGCGCATTAGAGTCCACTCTGATATCAAAGCCTCCCGTCACCCGGGAGGGCGGGCGGGGCTGATTAGCAGGAGACGCCGCCGAGAGTCGGTGCTAATTTAATTGTGCGTCTGCAAGAGTCTCGAGGTCAGAGACCCAATACCTGGCGTGTCCCTGGCCCAGGTGTCCTGGGACCCTGGTGCAGGTCGTGGGCCGTGTGCCCTGCCCACCTCCCCCTGGCCCTCCCCCCTTTGGTGTGTGGGCGTCACCCTGGTGACAGGATTTGGCCTCTGCAGGCAGCATGCCCCCGTGCCCCCAAGCCTGCTGGCAGATTCTGGGCAGGTAGCCCCTCGCGCGCCTGCGTGGATCCTGCCCCCAGCCCGCGTCCTGCCCCACCTCCTCCTGTCGTGGCTGCTGAGAGCTGGGCCCCCTCCTTCCCTCACAGCTCAGTAGCTGGGTGACCTGGGGTGGCTCGCTCAGCTTCTCTGTGTCCCCATGAGAGAGGAGCAGCGTTCCCAGGTCCTAACCAGTGCTGGGCTCCTGTGAGCACTGAGACGCTGGCCTTCCTGCTGCCGGTGGTCATGGGCCACCACCTTCGCGGCTCGCCAGGACACCCTGCCCGGCTGCCCGCCCCGTGCTCCACTCTCCCCTCCACAGAGCCTCCTCCTGGAGGCTAATCCCTCCTCCTGGAAGCCCATTCCCTCCTCCTGGAAGCCCATTCCCTCCCGTCCGTCTGCCTGAGTTCTGCACGGACTCGGGCGCCTGCAGCCTGGAGGCCCCACCTCCTTCCTCCCCTCCTGAGGCCCCGCCGCCCCTAGAGCCCCCAGCTGTGTGCCCCGATCCGGGCTCCACAGTCCTCTGACCGTCAGGGTCCCGGGGCTGGAGGTGCGTCACAGAAGCTGGGCCTCTGTGATCCCCAGGTGCACTTCTGCTCCCCTGGAGAACCACCTCCTGTTGAAAACTGGAGTCACCTAAAAAAACCAAGACCCCAGGGTCCCTGAGTGTCCCAGGGTCCGTCAGGTTGGCTGGGCCCCTGGAGCGGGAGTGTGAAGGTCCACGGCCCTGCCGGCCACTCTCCCCTCCCCTCTCCTCTCATTCCCCCCTCTGCCTGCTTCTCGCCCCGCGTCTCTCCCCCTCCCTCCAGCGAGTCCCAGGGGAAGCACACAGGCCCTGCCTGGGCCAGGAGCCCCCAGGGCTTCCCTGCAGACCACCAGACTCCATGCCAACTCCCCTTTGTGGGCCCCCCGCTCCCCTGCACCCTCTGGTCCGGCAGGGTGTCCCCTGCTCTCCAGCTGCTGCCCAGAGCAGCTCCTGGGGCAGCTGGAGCTGGAGGAAGGGAGGCAGCCAGGCCTGGGGGTGGCTGGGGAGGCAGGCCAGGGTGGACGGCCAGGGGTGGCAGGCCAGGAGTGGCTCGCCTGGGGTGGCCTGGGTGGCAGGCCTGGGAGGCAGGCCCTGGTGGCTGGCCTGGGTGGCAGGCGTGGCTGTGCGGCCTGCTGCGGCCTGCTGGCAGTGTGGGGCCACGGGAGGCCTGGGTGACCTGCTGGCAGTGCGGGGCCACGGGAGGCCTGGGTGGCCTGCTGGCAGCGCAGGGTCACGGGAGGCCTGCACAGCCCCCCGTGGTGCACATGCTGCCTTCGGCCTGCCCAGCGCCGTGGCCCATGCACAGCTCAGGCCATTGTTCCCGGGAGGGGCCGGTGCAGGGGCTGTGGCAGCAGGGCCGCGGCTTCTCTGCAGGGAGGTGCCCTCTCCTCTGCCCCCAGGGCCCGGCTCAGGCTGGGGGAGCTCTGGAGCCCCCAGCCCAGGGCGGTAGCTCTCCCCTCCTCCTGGCGCCTGGGAAGACGGGTGCCTCCTGGCGCTGGGCTGCCCCTGCCTGGCTGCCCTGGGCCCTGAGGGATCCTGGGAGCCAGACGCCAGGCCTGGTGAGTCAGAGGCTTGGCAGAGCGTGTGTGCGTCCATGCACATACCTGTGTGTGTGCGTACCCGCGCATGTGCGAGCAGGGTTTGTGCACGTGTGTACATGCGTGTGTTTGCACGTGCATGCATGCCATGCCTGCCTTGAGCATCTGTGTGGTGTTGGCGTGGCCTGCTCGTGGGCAGGAGGGCCCCCCTGGCTCGGCCGGGCGGCTCCTGTTCTGTCCCCGCTGCCCAGCCGGTGTGGGGTTTCCCAAGCGGGCTTTCGGCTTTCTGAGGTCAGTTTCCAGGTGCGGCCCCGTCCACCTCTGCCCGTCCCTGTCCCTGGGGCCTGTGCTCTGGCCTGGGGTGCAGCCAGGGAGCGAGGAGCTGAGCTCTCCGTGGAGGGTTCAGCAGCGTGAGCTGCGGCCTGAGGAAGCAGGGCCCGGCCGGGTCCCCGACAGCAGCAGGCAGGCGGGCGGGGCTGGGCACAAGGGAGCAGCTCAGGGAGGACCCGAGGCTGGCCCGGCACAGGCCCCTGTGTTCCCAGCCTTCCTGGGTGGGACAAGCGGTGCTCTGGGGGCGATTGGGTAGGCGGGGACTGGAACACCATGTCCAGCCATCCTCCAGGCATCCCACCACCAGGCTGTGCAGAGCCAGGGTCCTGGTCCATGGCAGGTGGCGCAGACACGAGTCCCCAGCATGGGTGGGCAGGTCCTCAGCACCCACACCCATGCAGGAGGGGAGGGGCTTGTGTCCTGCGGCTCCTCCGCCACGCCCCTAAGCCCCTCTCACCCCTGCCCGAGCTGCAGATGGTGGGTGCCCGAGATGGACCCAGGGACCTGCCATGGGCATGTGCCAGGAGGGGCAGTTACAGAAGAGACAGAGGAGGAATGAGGAGCCAGCGCCTGGCACAAGGCCAGTCCCAGGGCAGCCGCTGTGGTCATCCCTGTCTCCGCTCCAGGCCCCCCTCGGGCCAGCATCCCCCAAGTGATCTGTGGTCCCTGCCTGGGTCAGACTGTTCCCTGGAGCCTGGCAGGGCACTGTTGTGTTCTGTTCCATTCCATGACAGGGTCGTTCTCTAATTTGCTGAGGCTAGCCTCAAATGTGCAGTCCTCCTGCCTCAGCCTCCTGAGTAACTTGGGATCACAGGTGTGGCCACCATGAAGTTCCCTCTTGGTGCTCAGTGTACCCAATGGGTGAGGGCTTGGGCCTTGGCTGGGAGGTAGGGGCCTGACCTTGCCCCCCATCTCAGGGGTGAGGAGGCTGTGGTGTATAGTGGGTGTCAGAGCTGTCCATGGTGGTCTTTCCTGGGAGTCAGGTGGAAGGAGACAGAACCCGAAGATCACTTGCCAGGCCTGGGACCCCCTCGGCCTCCCCAGCCACAGTTCCTCATCTGTGAAGTAGGCAGCAGGGCTAGCAGTGGCCAAAGGAGCCCAGACACCCATGAAGCTTCCAGAAGACCCCCACTTAGTTTCCATGTTGGGAGCAGGGGAGGCACCCCGACCCAGGTCGCAGCCCAGAAGCCCCACGGCTCGCAGGCCTT
Source organism: Glaucomys volans (assembly GCA_020662805.1). Lineage (NCBI taxonomy): Eukaryota > Metazoa > Chordata > Mammalia > Rodentia > Sciuridae > Glaucomys > Glaucomys volans. Next base: position 67,788 of record JAJEJO010000666.1, read on the forward strand.
GGTGCTGAACCCATTGGCCAGGAGAGCAGTGGCTGGCGGCCGCCTCCGGCTGCGGCTCCTCCGGCTCCTCGGCCTCCGCCTCGTGCCCTCTACTTGCCAGCAGAGCGTCCTGCAGCCAGTCATTCCATTTCACTGCTGGTCTTCGAGGGTGACATTTACATGTTAATATGTCCGAGGGAGCGGCGCTGGCTGGCAGGTGCTGCCGCAGCCTCTCTCACTGCGGGGAGATGAGCGCCGCCGGCCGGGAGGAGAGCCCGGCCCGTGGCCCTGCAGGCTGCGCCCGACTCCGCGTTCTGCTCCGGGTTCATCTCGCTGAACGCGCCCCGTGTGAAGGGCTCTGCCGCCCGCCGCTTCCCCTTGCTGCTGACCCCAGCCAGGCGCCAGGGACAGGCCTGGCCTGAGGTGCCCTGGCGGGCCGCGAGCTGGAGCCAGGCTGAGCCGGCTGCCTCCAGCGGGGCTCTCTCCCTGCACAGCCTGGTGGCCGTGGCCGCTGTCCCTGCCACCTGGACATCGGCTCCACAGGCCTGGAGGTGCCGCTTTTGGTGGTGACCGGTGGGGTCAGTGCTTGCTGGGTGCACGGAGGTCTCTGGGCAGCGAGGATGCTCACTGCGTGTAGGACGGGCCAGCAGGCAGCCGCGGAGCACGGAAAGGACATCCTGACCCCGTGGCCAGGGCCGCGCTGTGTGCTGTCCCTGTCACCTCACCCGTGAGGTCATGATGGGACCGTCTGCATTTGACGCTGGACTGTGGCCTTGTCCTAGGCTGTGGGCGCACTCCCGGGCATGCGCGAAGCGGCCGGCATGCTGGGCACGGCTCATGGCACAGAGGACCGACTTCGTCCCCTAGGAGGCCCGAGCCTGGCACATGGACATGCGCCCAGACGGCCTGGCTGGCCACCTGGCCCCTCGGACCCCGGTCCACCTGAGGTGGCCTGCTTCTGTGGCCTAGAGCTGGATTCAGGCAGGGCCACTCAGGGGGGAGGAACTCAGACCCGCCGGCCCCGCCCACGCCACCCGTGACCCCAGACGCTGTCCCCGTGGGCGTCAGTCCCCTGGGGACCAGGAAGCAGTCACCTGCAGGGAACGTGCGGCCTGGCTGGGCGGCTGTGCGTCTGGACGCTGCGGGTCCCGGGCATCCCAAGATATTTTCTTTTCGTTTTTGGGAGGTTCTGGGGTTTGACCCCGGGGTCCCCGGCCATTTTGGTCTTTATTTTGAGACGGGGTCTTTACACAGTGGAGGCCCGAGTCACTGGGTGACCCGTGTACCCACCGTGCAGCCACCTCCTTCGCTGGCCTCCTGGGTCATCGACAGTCGTCACGACCTGGGAGCCAGGTCCGCCCCTTCCTTCCTGACCAGACGCTGTGATCCAGAGCTGGTCAGGCGAGAGGGACGGCCTACCTTGTGCTCTGGGCGGGGTGGGTTCGCTGCCACTCAGGGCCACAGCTCGCCATGCTCCACTGCAGGGAGGCAGGACCGTGCCAGGCCCTGGGGCTTGTAACCACCGCCACCACAGGCTGGTGGCCTTAACCAATAGTGGGTCACTGCTCGCAGTCCTGGAGGCTGGGAGTCCTGGGGGGAGGCCGGCAGATCACCTGGGCCTGGAGAGGGCTCCTCCTGTGCCCCTGGGGGTGGGCCCTGGATGGGGGCTTGGGGGACGCGGTATTCAGATGATAGCCGGTAGCCGGTGCTGAGGGAAGACACGCGAACTGACCCCTCAGCCCTCAGGGCCTCCTCCATCTGAGGAGCCCTCTGGGCCTCGCTGTGTCCCCAGCCCGTCAACACCAGGAGCCCATGCATCCCTTCCCTCCTTCCGATCCATGCAAGAGAAGAAGGTGCCCAGGGGGAGCAGAAGCAGGGTGCACGCTGGCTGCGGGGGGGGCATGGGAGAACCCGCTCCTGCCGTCCTAGGCCTCGGATCGCTGGTCGGCACCTTCTGGAGGCGGCTTGGCAGGGAGACTGGTGGAGCCGGTCTTTCTTGGAGGCTCGAAGGCCTCAGCCAGGGCTGGGGAGTCTGAGGTCTTCTTGAAGGTCTTGGGGAGCAATATGGTCCCAGCAGATTTGAGCAGTGCCTACTGGCCACTGATTGCTGTCCCCTGATGCCCACTGTGGTCCCAGGACAGGATCAGAGGTCAGAGGGCACCAACCAGGCCTGGGGGCTGGTTTTCTGTCTGGGTTTGGAGACACGGGCCTGAAGAGCAGCCCTCCACCTGCCTGTCCCCCCACCCCAACACCAGCACCCTCCTTGGATGGGGAACTGGGGCCCAGGGCCGGTTTGTGACACAGCCAGGATTGGGTTCCAGGCTCTTGCCTCGGATTCAGTACTGTCCTCTCAGCCCAACCTCCTGGCCCCCTCAGCCCTCTTCTGCTGAGGCAGAATTTTGCCCAGGACCAGGCCTGTGGCATTGAGAGTCTTGGGTTCCAGATCCATCTTTGTGCTGAAAATCAGCTCTGGGTCAGGACCTCTGTGGACCTCAGTTTCTTCTTCTATTCAGTAGTGTCCCTGAGACCCGCTTCCTGCTGGGTCATCTTCTCTTGCATTCGAGGGTGTGTGTTTACAGCCTCCCGCTCCTGTGTTGGGCAGGCAGGAAGGGGTTTCCAGCTCCACCCTTGGAGGAGGGGGCCCAGCCTTGCACTGGAGTCCTGGGAGAGGGGCCAGCCTCCTTCTGTCTCAGTGTTCTCACCCTGTTAAACGCAGAGCATGCTGGCCCTCGGCCAGGGGTCGGAAGGGCCTCCACATGACTGTTCTCAGGTCCTCTGCTAATGAGGCTCGGTGTGCCAAGCAGCCACTGGGCATGGCTCGCGGAAGCCACCTTCTAGCTAGCAGAGCGGCAGGGGACCCGCTCCATGTCTTCCTCCCCGCAGTGCCTGTCCAGGGCCTCCTGGGCCCTCAGCCTGATGGGAAGAGGGCCTCAGTTTCCCTGTTAGGACTGGGGGCAGGGGGCCTGGGAGCCCCTCACCCAGCACCCTCACTGAGGGCCTTGTGGGTGGGCTCTGCTCCCACAGCCCCCGTCCCTCCCTGCCCCCAGCGTCCCTGCGTGCTGGCTGGCTCCTCCCTGTCCTCCTGAGCCAGGGCAGGTCCTGCCCTGGCTGTCCCCGGGCCACGGGGCAAGTCTGGGCTCCTGGAGGTGGTGTCCTGGGCCGGGCCACATGTCACGTGCCAGCCTCCCCAGTCCTGCCCCTGGTGTGCAGGTGGGTCTCCCTCGCTGGCTGCCATGGGTCTTTGCTGCTTGGAGGAAAGCAGGCCCTGGGCCCAGGCAGAGCCCAGACCCTGAGCCCAGACGTGCCTGGGCACCCGTCCCTGTCACACCTCTTGCTGGCTGTGTGGCTCCAGGGAAGGAACTCAGCCCCTCTGGGCTGTGTGCTCATCTGGCAATGGGGCTGCTTGTGCAGCTCAGATGAGATGGGGTCCCAGAGGCGCCGGCCTCCAGGAGGCACTCACGGTGGCGTGTGCAGTGGAGTCTCTGGCCTTAGCCCCGGGCCCGGGGTCGCTGTTCTGAGCTGCCTAACTTCCTGGGTTGGGGCTGGGGCCAGGCCGGGCCTGGGATCCCACGGGGCGAGGGCAGAGGCAGGCTGACTTCCCGTGCCCAAGCGAAGGGACCTAGGCCTCCGGTCCCCACCCTGCTGTCCACTCTCGTGCCTCCTCCGTGTGTTGCAGGGCCTCCCGGCACCTGAAGCGTGGAGGCTCCATTAGGGAACCCGCTGCGGGACCGCAGGCTAATGAGCCGGGGCCCCGGCGTCTGCTCCCCCTTTTCCTGAACAAACAACCAGCCCTCCCTGGGGAGCAGCCGCCTCCTCCAGCCCCTGCTGCAACCCGCCTCCTGGTTGCGTCACCAGCGCCTGCTGCCTGGGGCTGTCCCCAGCCTCCACAGCCTTTGCAAAGGCCCATTAGAACCTGGAGGGCTCGGAGGCTCCCTCAGCTCAGGGAGCCTCTACTGCCAACTCCTGCCCTGCGCACGCCCCAGCGTAGTGGGTGGCACCTCGGGGCACAGGTGTGAACCCCGGCCTTCCCTGGCAGAGGCCCAAAGCGTTGGTGGCACTGGGCGGCCATTCCGCTTGAGGGCAGGAGAGCCTCCGAGGGCGGGAAGGCAGGCGGCGGCCTCCCCTGCTCCAGGCTGGCCTGCCTGCCCACGTGCCAGCTCGGCCAGCGGGCCCCTCTGGGGGCAGCTCCTCGTGCGGAGGGCGCGTAGCTGGCGGCAGAGCCGTGTCCATGCAGCCCAGGCGCCGGGACCGGCCAGCAGGTGGGCTCATGTGCCTGGGACGCCCGCTGCCCTCGGGGGCGGGTGGCTTGGTTGGACCGTGGTCTTTGCTCCCAGTCTCCCCTCCGTGGTCCTCGCTGTTGACCTGGGAAGGGATCTGACTCCTCCGCTCCATCTCTCCTGGGCATGGGGTGTGGTGGCGGCCCCGGCCCGAGGGGGCTGCGGCCTCCCTGTGAACGTGGCTGAGGTTGCCCACGGGCTCGGGCTGCCTGGTCGCCTGGCCTGAGCCCACGGGCCTGGCAGGGGGCACAGGCCCCGCCTCTCGCCCACACCCAGAGCAGCAGCGGGTTGGCGCTGGGGCGGGGCAGGGCCTGCGAGCTGGGCCAGTGGCTGTCACTCAGCCTCTCCTGCTCCCAGGCAAGCTGCCGGAGACGGCCTCTGGGCCCGCTCCCACCCGCACTCGGGCACCTGACCCCGCTCCAGCCGGACGCCCGCGCCCCACCTGTGCCCAGCAGCGGGGCGTGCCAGTGCTGGCCGTGAGCCGGGCTGTGGCCTCCCGGGGTTAGCTGCAGAGTTGTCCCGCTGCCCCACGAGGCAGGGACTTACTGTCCCCACGGTACTGAGGAAGGACAGCGGCTGGAGAGGCAGCCTGCCCCGCGGAACCCGGGGGCAGGGGCTGCAGAGCCGGGGCGTGGGGTGGGCAGCGTGGACAGGCGTGCGCGGGGCAGGAGGCTCCCGGAGAGAGGCTGTGGTCAGCGGGTCAGAGGGTCGTGGGCCGGGGCCGGGCACCCAGGGCAGGACGGCCAGGGCTGCGGCCGGGAGGGGCGCTCCACCCGCCTCCGCGGGCCTCTGCTGATGGACCAAGGCGGCCGCTCCGTCTCACAGGCGACCAGAGCCCGCGATTAGCTTTTAGCCCGTCCCTGCCGTTAGCTGGAAAGGCCACCGTTTGTCCCAGGGAGCTGCTGGTGTGTGAAGAGCCACCACGCCATCCTGCTGGGGTGGATGGAGGCTTGCGATGGGAAGGAGTTCATCGAGTTAATTAAGTGGCGGTGACGCGGGTGCGAATTGCGCTCGGGGCAGACTCGCTGCGGCAGCCTGTGGACGTGGCGCGGGGTCTGGGGGCCGCCCTCCTGCCTTCCTTGGCTGCCCTGCCCCTTCCCAGAAGTCAGTGCCGGCTGGACGAGGCCTGACCCGCCCGTTGCTGCCAGCCTGAGCCCCTGCCTGCCTCCAGGCGGACCGCCGGGCCCCCTGCACTGGGCGCTGGCCAGCCGCCCGCCTGCCTCGTGGGTCTGTGACCCTCCCGCCTGGGCACCCGGTGGGAGGCTCATGGGTGCTCTTGGCTCAAGGCAGATGGGCTACAGGGAAGGAGGACACTGGCCGTGAGGGAAAGAACAGAGAGGACCGGGAGAGGGGTCCTCGGGGCAGGGCCAGGCTACCACGCAGGCAGAGGGTTGTGGACGTGGGGGCCAGGTTGGACCCTCGCCCAGCAGCCCTGCATGGGGTCCCAGACGGCCTGCCCGGTGGTCACCGTGAGAGCTGTTGGGCAGTGTGCACGTGCAGTCTGGCAGAGAGCAAGACGCTCTGCCCAGGAAGGACCTGAGCAGCAAGGCGCGGGGGAGCCTGCCCGTGATCCCAGGAGGCTGGGGCAGGAGGATGCCTGAGACTTAGCGAGGCTCTGCCTCACATTAGAAAACAGAAAGGGCTGGGGATGTGGCTCAGTGGCAAAGCTCCCCGTTCAGTGTCCAGTACCACAGAAAAGACAAAGAAGAGAAAGGAAAGCCAGCACAAGGAGCAACCGTCAGAGAAGGGTCATCTGAACGGGAAATGAGCAGTGAGTGAATGCTTCTTGAAACAGGGGTTTCCTCACAGGGTTTTGAAGGATGAATAGGAGTTCGCCCAGTGGGAGGGGAGGAGACGGCATGTGTAAGAGGTGCTGAGCACACTGCAAGCACCTTGCAGAGGAAGAAGCAGGGACGGAGCTGGAGAGGTGGCAGAGACGCCTTGAGTGGCAGGCCGAGCCCTCCCAGGTCCCTGAAGGAGACAGGGCTGTACCAGCCTGGGCACGCAGATGACTCCCTGCCCCGTGGAGCTTGCCGTCCAGTGGGGACACGTAGGAGAGCTTTGGGTTGGCGGAGGCCATGTGGCAGCGGGCGGGATCCCTGTGTCCTTGCAGGTGGTCAGGAAAGGCCTCACAGAGCCCAGAAGGAACAAAGGCGGGGGTGTCCCCCTGACGGGGAGGCCGGGCAAGGTCCTGTTGCAGGTGATGCTTGCCAGGGCCTCCTCTGGGCCTGTGGATGCCTGGATGGGAGCCACAGGTGGAGGGAAGAGTGTGTGGCCCTGAGACCGGAGGAGGCAGGAGGCCAGTGAGAGGGAGGCCCCAGAGGCCACTGGAGGATGAGGTGGGAGCTATGGAGGGTTTGGGCAGAGGTGCTGCCCTCTGCCTTTGGTTGATGGGTCTCCTTGGGCTGCTGTACCTGGAGCAGGCTGCAGGGGGCGTGGTGGCAGCAGGAGGCCAGCGAGGAGCCTGCCGCAGTGGCCCAGGGCCAGGGGACAGGAGCCTTGTCTGTCCTGGGGTGATGGGGCACATGCAGGGCCCAGTGTGAGGGAGGAGGAGCCACAGGGAGCATCCGGCACGCCAGCACCAATCAGGTGTGGGGAGACCCGGGCTGGCCGAGAGCAGCGGCTGGGCTGGTGAGGCCCCTGGCCACGTGGCCCCAGCTACGATTTCCTTGGGCCTGCATGGGGTTTTGGTTTTAAGAACGTCTTGCTAATATTTAAAAACCCATTTTTTTGCACTTAATCCCCAGAGTTCTGAGTGCCCTCCCAGGCGCTGGTCATGGGGCCTGCGTCCTCCTGACTCCATCAGCCGGAGCTGGGGAGTCCGTCTGTGGGGAGGGCCTGCCCTCCCGGAGTCTGTGAGCTCTGGCTTGGGGCGTCCCTGGGGGAGTGTGGCCTCTCTGTGGTCAGGCCTGTGAGCAGCCAGGCCTGGGAGGTGGGGGAGGGAAGAGGAAGCCAGCCAGGGCCTCAGGGATCAGCCTCGGGGGGGTTTGCCAGAGACCCAGTCTTCCTGGTTCCTGGGAGCCAGACAAACCTCTGTCCCTTGCCAGCAGGACCAGCGGTGACCTGAAGAACACCTTGTTGCAAATTAGAAAAGGGGATGGAGTGGCATGTGCCTGGGATCCCAGCACTCAGGAGGCTGAGGCAGGAGGGTCACAAATTCAAACCCAGCCACCGCAACGTTGAGAGACCCAATCTCACAATTAATCGATTAAAAGGGCTGGGGATGGGCTCAGTGGTGGAGCACCCCGGGTTTCAATCCCCAGTACCAAAAATAAATTGATTAATTAAAAATTAAAATTAGAAAGGGGTCCTTTTCTCTGGGGGAGAACAGGGAAGGGTTAGCTGGACCTCAGCCTCGTCCCTCTGCCCAGCACCTTGTACAGTGTGCAACCTGTCCACATGCACCTAGCCTCCCTGCCCTGGTGGGAACCTGCTCTTGAAGCCCGGCAGGAAATGGGAAGGCTGCCTGGAAGTCCCTGTGGGTATCACCTGCCCTCCTGTCACCCCTGGCCCCCCATTTCCAGCTCAGTCTCCTGCCCTGGCTCCTTGAAGCCTGTGGAACTGTTTAAAAGCCTCCTGACGATATTGATCAATCTCTCTAAAATGGATTATCCTGCTGCCTCGCCGCCCGGCTGGATGCCCTGGGTAAGATCAGAAAGGAATCATGTCAGCCGGAGGCGGAGGAGCGAGGGGGATGTGTCTCCTCCGAGGCGGTCTTATCACAGTGCTCTGCGCTCTGTCTGGGGACAGAGGACGCTCGGGGAAGCCAGAGAGAGCTCGCGAGCCCCCGACCTGCAGCCTGCGGACTCGGGGGGCCGGCAGGGCCGCTTTTCCTCGGAGATTTCCCCAGAAAAGTCGGTCCTGGGAGACATCCCTCAGACCCAGGGCTTGGGTGACAGGGCTGTGGCTGCCCCTCGGGGACTCCAGCCCACAGCCAGGCCCAGGGGACAGCACGCTCATTAAAATTTGAAACACAAATGGAAGATGGCAATCTGAAGCCTCACGCGGCCAGTGGATCAGACTTCCCTTAATGGGCGGAACCCGGAGGGGACTGTCCAGCCCATGGGCTTCCCTCCCAGACCCGGGCCCAGCTCGCTGGCCCTCCTCCTGTGGCTCTGTCCCTGCCTGGCAGGCGTGAAGGGCAGGGTCGTGGCCGCGGCAGCTGTTGGCACGAGTGCCCGGCTCAGCCCTGCAGAGCGGCTCTCCACTGGGCGGGCAGCGGCACAGGGAGCAGAGGGCCGTCGCTGGGCCTGCCGTGGGCAGCTGGAGTGCAGAGCCCCGGGGCTTTCCAGCCCCCACAGGGCCGGCGGGCGGCCAGCCTCCGCCTGTCAGCCTGGGCTGTTGGGGTGAACGTGCCCCCAGCAGCTGGGTCCCAGGGTAGGAGGGCCAGGTGGGGGGCTCTCGGCTGCTGCTGGCCGCCCACTCTGCCCTGCCTGCGGGGCTTTGGGGTGGTGGCAGCACCTCTTGTCGCTGGCTCTGATCCTAGTGCCCCTACTCGAGCTCCGGAGCTCTGGGTGGACGGAGAGGAAGGCGCCCTCTTCAAGGCAATGCCCAGCTGCCTCCGCTGAATGAGGGGTTCTGGGTGGGCTCTGCCTCCTGGGGTCTGGAGGGCTGGTGGGTGGGCTGCCTTGGAACCAAGGATGGCTCGGGGTGGCGTCTTCAACACACGCTCTACCCTCCCCTGGCCCCTCGCTGCCCTGGGGATGGGCCTGACGTCCTGTCTGCGTGGTGGTGTTTATTTGGCCAAGGGACTTGGAGTCCGAGGAAATGGGGGCGGGGGGCTCCCTTGTTCTCCCCTAGGACAGACCGGATGGCCCGGGTCCTGAGACAATGGGCCTGGGGAGGGGCCAGGTGCTGGGCCCAGGACAGGAAAAGGCCAGCCTGAGGGTAAACAGACCCCACCACGCTCGTGAACTTGGGCTAGAGACGAGAGTCCTCTATTTGGAGGGGACAGTCCCCCCTTCTGGGAACCCTTGGGAGACAGTGGTCTGGGACTGAGGGGGTGGGCAGAGGCGGGACGGGTGTCCAGGGAGACAGTGCCCCGTGGCCAGGGCTGCGAGCTTTCTGTGTGGTGCGAATGTGCAGCTTTACCAGCCTGCGCTGGCCGTGACGGCCACGAGGGAGTGGCCGCCCTCTCACACGTGGGGACATACCTGAGGTGCACCCCAGCCCCCCGCTGAACGGCGGTGGTGGGGTCTGGGCCGGGCGCTCCTGCAGACCCCCGTCCCTACCCCTGCCCTGTGCCGACCTGCCCCGTGTCTGCAGGTGGGCCCGGGCTCTTCCCTCCCTGGGGTCCCTGCAGCCTGGCCCTGGGCAGAGGCCGCGCCCCGGGTGGGTTGAGGGCAGGGTGCACGTTGCTCTGGCCTGGCCTTGGGCGTCTGGCCTGCCAGGCCTCCGTGTTTCGGAGACGCCTGTTCCTAGACGGGTGTGGGGAGAAGGGCGGGAACCCCTCAGGGGTATGTGACACACACAGATCTGCCTGGAGTCCTGCCGGTGGCCTGGGTGGCACAGTGGCACTCAGACTGCAGGGGTTGGTATTCCCCCCATGTGCCCTGGCACCCCTAAGCCAGCCCTCACGACCCGCTCCCCTCCTGCAGGGGGCGGCCACAGTCTGTTCTGTGCCCCAGAGTGGCAGGTCCAGGGCCCCCCCAGACTCTGGAGTGACACCTGGAAACCGGTTTTCTAGACTTTTATAATCTGCTTGCTGCTTGTGTTGCAGCGGGAGGTGGACGTGTGTGGTCGCACCGCAGCTTCTTAACAGACGTCCACACCTCCAAGAGTGACCGTCCCGAGTGTCCTTACTTCAGGCACAGTGGTCACACCTGTGATCCCAGTGACTCGGGAGGCTGGGGCAGGAGGATCCAGGTTCCAGGCAGGCTCAGCACCTTAGCGAGGCTGGGATGTGGTCAGCGGCAGAGCGCTCTGGGTTCGGCACCAGTTCTGCAACAGATAAGAACAGAACCGAGTCGCTGCCCGCCGGGCTTTGCTCCCAGGGCAGGAGCCCGTGTGGAGGCCCCTCTCATTGGTCCCCTCCACCCGCCGAGGCCCGGCCGGGGCATGGCTCCAGAGAGCAGCCCGTCCCCCTGCCCCCCGGGCCCTGGGACCACGCCCGTGCCGTCCCTCACTGGGGCTGGTTCCCGTCTCTTCATTCTGTGATTGTCCTGACGTGGCCCAAGGTGCGCGGCGCAGGGCTTGGGGACTGAGTCCATCAGTGCCATCTGCGGCCCGAGCAAACTTGGGACCCCGGTGCTGCTGCCTACCCAGGCCTGGGACTCCCCTGCCCTGTGTCTGAGTGCCAGGGCCCCAGGGGCCTCGGGACCGTGGCCCCCTGCACGCATCTGCCTCCTGGGCACCCGGGGCCCCGAGCACCTCGTCTCGGGCTCCGAGCTCCACATCCCATGTGCTGCGCTCTCCTGGTGGCCAGTGGCTCCTGGGTGCCCTCCATGCCGTGACCACGCTGCTTGCAGGCAGGCGCACAGACGCCCCTCACCTGGGCATTGCCTCACAGGGGCGGGCCCTGCGTCCCTTGACTGCCCCCTGGGCCCTTCCCACCTGTGCCCCTCATCCTGCCTCTGTGTGAGGGCCTGTCCTCGGCACTGCTGCGTGGTGTCCGCCAGGGGCTTGGGCTTGTTCCTTGGCTGCACGCTGGCAGGGCTGGCTGTGTCTGAGTGGGGCTGGGGTCCAGGCCTTGGGGAGCAGGTGTGTGCCTGGCAGCCCCGCAGCCCTGCCCAGGCCTTCCTGGGGCCCAACACAGACCCAGCGTGGGTGGCCCCTGGTGAGCTGGGCCACCAGCTACGACCGCCCCAGCCACACTGGCCCTGCCAGCTCTGGCCAGCCCTGGCGCCTGCCTCAGGCTGCCTAGCGAGGGAGGCCGCCCCAGCACCCCCACCACGGCCTCCGAGGCCTGGCGTGCAGCAGGATCTCAGGGGACAGAGGGCCTCCCAATTGGGGAACCCCGGCCTCGCACTTCCTTCCCCTCCCAGCCTGGGCCACGGGCTCAGTGGAATGATCCGGAAGCCCCAGCCCGCTGCGCCCTGGAGGTTCTCTAGTCAGGGAGGGGGGGGCAGCGGAGGGTAAAGGTCGGGCGCCTTATCAGACTCCCCAGAGAGGAGGATAAGAAAGCAAAGCCACCACCACCCGGGGTGTGACCTGGGCTGATAAGAGGAAGGCTGGTGGCTGCAGTGGGGCCAGGGTGGGGTGGGGGGACCTCCCCGTGCTGCCAGCTGCACGGCGAGACCCCAGCGCCAGCGCCCCTCAGGCACCGCCTCCCAGGCCTCCCGGGGACGCCGTCAGCCCCCGCGCACTCCAGATGAGCACGTGCTGGGCACCCGCTCTGCGCCCACCTCAGCCTGGCTTTGGTGTTCGGAGAGGAAGGCAGCTGAGCCTCACTGGCGGAGGCAGAGGGACCGAGGCCCCGGGATGGGCAGGCTGCGGGAAGGCCACCCACCCTGGCCTGGTCTGGCCCTGGGGCTGGCGGCCTGCGTGGAAGTGGGGCCCTTCCTGAGCACAGGCACCGTGGCCTGCAGCAGCGCCCTTCCCTGGAGGAGGCGCCTGGGCGTGGGCCCTGCAGCCCTTCCCTGCGCTGTCCCCCGGCCCAGCCTCCCCTGACCTGGAACGAGCCTTAGTCTCTAGGGGGTGGCTCCTGCGTCCACCACGGCTGTGAGGAAGCTGAGAGGGTCACAGGCCCCGGGGGCAGGTGGGTTGGCCTGGGCTGGCCGTCCACATGCCACCCTGCGCCTGGGCTGAAGGGCAAGGAGGGTGCCTTGGCCTCTCCAAGGACATGGGGGTGGCTGGAGTGGCTCACTGGAGGGACTGGGCACCGTCCAGGCAGACCACCGATCCCAAGGTCGTCCCAGGTCGGCGAGGGCAGCCGCCCTGGGGGGACAGGTGCTCCCCGAGCCCGTAGAAGAGCAGGGGGCCTGGTGTGCTCAGAGCCCTCCTACAAGAGCCGGGTGGGGGCAGGGGCAGCCAAGCCCAGGGGAGGGGCGAAGCCACGCGGAACCAGACTGTCCGCGGCTGGCGCAGGCGGAGGTCCACGCAGGCCCTACCTGTGCCCGGGACGCCCGCCTCCGCTGTCCCCAGGTGAGGGGAGCCCTGGCTCCCTGACTGGGACAGGGGCAGCAAGAGGGTCGGACAGAGGAGCTGGCCCTGCTGCCGGGACCCCAGGGACGCCTGGTGCCAAGTCAAGCCTTAAAGGTTCAATGGCAGAGCCCAGAGGACCCGGGTGCCGGGACTCCGCCTTCCAAGGTCGATGCTGGGAGGGAGCGGGCACCCTCCGCGGAGGCCTTTCCAAGCCCCGGAAGCTTCTGGAGCCACAGACCTACTCAGCAGGGCCACCTCCCCAGGCCCGGCCACGCACACCCCCTGCCCTGAGGCTGAGCCCTGGGCTGCCTCCTACCCAGGCGTCACTTCTTCCCTTATTCAGTGAGTGGACAGCAGGCCCACATGGCACGGCAAGGGAGCCCTGAGAGGGACACCAGGTGACAGGAAGCATCTGTGAGTTCAGGGACACAGTGCTGCCAGTGCACGCACAGCAAGGGGACGGGTGAGAGTGGTATGGAGGCCATGGACTCTCAGGTGTGGCAATCGGGCAGCCTGTGGACAGCTGGGGAGGGGAGCTAACAAGGCATGGCTGGTGCAAAGGCCCTGAGGCAGCAGGGAGCCAGGAGGCTGGGACTCACCCAGGGCCAAGCCTTGTAGTGGCCTCAGAGTCCATCCTTCCCTGGGCAGGATTTTGCACCAGCCTACCAGTCCATCACCAGGATACCTAGGCCAGAGGGGACCAGAGGACAGAGGCTGGCCATTTAGACCCGTTGCTGGTCTACCCTGGAGCCACCCGTGGCTGCCCACAGGCCCCTTCAGCAGTGGGCTTTCAGTTATCTAAGCGCTGCCTCTGCCCCTCACTCTGGCCAGGACCGTGGACTCCACAAGGCAGGGCTCTGGCTGGCTGGCTGGTGGGGGCAGCTTCTTCCTGTGCCCACCTAGGCCTGAGGTCTGTTTGGTTTGGCTGTGGCAGTGAAGCAGGCAGCAGGGCTCGCAGACCATGCTGGTGACCAGCCACCAGAGTCCCAGCAGCCTCCTCCCAGCAGGGCCAGCCTCATCTCTAATCCTTTCTTTTAAAAACCATCAGCTGGGCCTGGGCCCGGGCCTGGGCTCAGCAGGAGGTGTCTTGAGGGAGACTTGGGAGCAGCCAGGTGGCCTGATTTTGGACTTGGCCCTGGGGAGGTGGGTCCCTCCTGCCATCCTCTGGACACAGGTCCTCAGGCCGCCTGTCCTCCTCCTAGCTGACCTCCCTGCCTCCCTCCTGCCCTAGGGAGCTTCTGGGATTCCACCCCGCCTGTCAGCCTCCCACCCCTGCTCTTTTGGTTGAAGGGGCCAACAGCCCCCACGCCACCCTCCTGGCCAGTGTGGCGTCCACCCTGGGCCCTCCTCGAGCCTGGGCCCTGCACAGCACCCACCCTGCAGGGGCAGCTTCTCCCCGGTCTTCTCGGGGTCGTTCCCACTCCGGCAAGTGGCTTAATTAAGGAGCCGTGCCGTTTATTTGTGTGTGGACCAGCTAATCGCGTGTCTGTCCTTCCTCGTTATCCCAGCTGGACGGAGCGCGTGAGCAGCGAATGCAGGGACGGGCTCTGCCGCGCGGGGTCTGTTTTTGAGAACCTGCTGGGTGTCCTGCTGTGAGCCCGGCACGTGTGGCCGCTGCAGCCAGAAGCCCGTAAGCACTTAACTGTGGGTGCAGTTAGTCAAGGCGGCGTCTGCAGGTTTCAGGGTGAGGAGCCTAATTGCTCCTGCAGTCGGGGCTTTAGCAGGGACCAGAGACGCCTGCTCAGCTCATTGCAGGCCCCGAAATCGCCCCCACGAAAGATCCCTGGCAGAGGCTGTGAGAGCCGAGGCCACAGGCCTAACAAGGACGGGAGCGCGGGTTACAGCGGCGGGGACGCTTGTCCTGGCCTGGAGGACGGGCTCTCAGCGCGCGTCACACTCCGGTTGTTTCTCTCCACCATGGAGGCTGCTCCCTGGCAAGCGTGCTTGTCACTGGGGCCTGCGGTGGCCCAGGAGTGGCACAGAAGGGAAGGGTGGTCAGTGGTCTCCCGGGCTCTGTCCTGGTGCGATGTGGACGCTGCTGCTTCTCCTTGGTTCCCTCTGCCCTGAGGCGACTTGGGCTCCCTCGATGCTGTCCCCTGCCTGTCCCCTGCCCGCTTCCCAGGTCCCGCCCAGCCTGCTTCTGCCAGCTGTTGCTGCTGCTGGTTCCGGTCAGGGGGGGCCAGAGTCCTGCCCCAGCCGTTTCTGACCATGTGGTCGGTGCTGGTGGAGAGTCAAAGCCCGGTGCCAGGGCTTTTCTTCAGGAGCACTTGGATCTGCTCCTGGGAGGTGCCTGGCGACAGGCTGCTTTGAAGTCACCCTAACCAGCTCGGGCTGGGCGTGCGCTGGGCAGCCGGTGGTCCAGCGTGGGCCCGGTCGGCTCACCCTCTCTCACCCCAAGTGAGGGTTCTCTGGGGGAGGGGCTCCTAGTGGCCCTCCTGGTGTGGATGCCCCCAGCTCTGCCTTCTGTGCCCGCGATCCCCCAGGCCATGGGACAGAAGCTCAGGTGTCCCGGGGTCTGCAGGGCACGCGTGGCTCCGTTTCCCTGTCCCCTCTCCTGCTGGTTCTCAGTCCCATCAGCTGGTCGGTGCTTTTCTGAGCCCAGGTGTGTGTTGTGGCTTTGGGGGCTGATTCCAGGGCCGTCGTGGGCAGCGTCCACACCCGTGTTGGGGTGGGCGCAGGAGACGGTGCAGGGCAGAGCGGCAGGGGGTGCAGGTGACACTGTGTCCAGGTGGTCAGGGCAGCAGAGAGAGCCTGAGAGGGCTGTGGAGGCCGGTGGGGGAAAGGGCTGGAGTGGGGTGTGCCCAGCTGGGGAGCGGCTCTGCAGTACTGGACGTGGGCGGGGCTCTCCTGGGGGTCCCCTGCCGGACCTCCCGAGGCAGAACCCAGACCCTGGGGAGGTGGCAGGGTGGGCGCAGTGGCCCAGGGCCTCCCTGCGCCCCCACCACTTGCTTGGCTCTCGGCAGAACGAGAACTGTTTCTCAGGCTCAGCTGGCAGTGGGGTGTCCCACCTGGCCTGGAAGGACCCGTCCCGCTTGGCGTGCGGCCACTCCCTGACACTGCAGGCCGCCTGGCAGCGCGGAAGCTCTGGATCCGGCCTGAGAGCCCCTGTCACCCTTCCTTGTGCTGGACCCAAGGGCGCCTGGACGTGAAGGGGTCGTGTGGGCGCCACGCAGCTCGGGACAGCGCTCTGCGTCCCCGCCTGCGGCTCTGCCCTGCGCCCCGGTCTGACCCTCCTGACTTGGGTCCACTCTGCTGCCCCACCAGGGAGGGCAGGTGGCGCTCCCTGGGGAGGCGTGAACAGGGAGCCCGCGTGGGCGCCAAGGTGTCCCGAGGCCTGGGAAGGGCCCACCCTCAGCGCCCGCCCGATGTGCCTCCGGGTGCCCCAGGACCGCGTGGGGAGCGCAGCCCAGTCGCTGGCCGCAGGCGGGGTGTGAAGCCACGCAGCTCCGCAGGGAGGGGCGGGCGGTCTGCTCTGCCGGGGCAGCCTTCCCGTGGAAACCCGTTCTGCTTCCTAAATGTCAGCGCGAGCAGATGGTGCGTCTGAGTTTTATTAATCATGGGCTCTCCGGGCTGGAAGCCTGCAGTGTCCTACAGAGGAGGAGGCTGAAGGCCACAGCGGGCCAGAGCCTCGCTGCCTGGGGACGGGCAGAACTGCAGTGGGACTGGAGTCCTCTCCTTGCCCAGGTGCCTCCCGGTCCAGAGCTGGACTGAGTGCCCTCCTGCCCCCACGGGTGCTGCCTCCAGCGGAAGCCGAGTTAGAGACGGTGCTGGGATAGTCCACCCCTGGAGGCACCCTGGACTGGCTCCGGGACACGGGGTCCCAACTGTGACTGCAGTGTCCTGGCCACCGGGATCGTCCAGTGTTTGCTGTGGAGGCTGAAGGCCATGAAGCCAGGGCCCGACTGCTCAGCCCCTGGCCTGAGTGGCCCTGCCTCTTGTCACCGCACCTCCGAGTCACATGAACCCTGTGTCCAGCACTGACCTGGCCTTCTCTCCACCTGTGATATGGGACACCCAGAAGTTGACCTCGTCACGTGGAGTTAGGGAAAGGACACTGCGGTGCTTAGCCCGAGGGAGCAGAGGGCTCTCCGCTCGGCCTTTCTTGAGAACATTCTGTGGCTGACCCTGGGCCATGAGGGCGCCCGCCGGGCCCCGAGGCCGTCGAGGTGGCGCAAAGTTAGACTGGAGTGTGAACAACCACTGCCTCTTCTCAGGGTGGGTTTCCATTTGGTTGAGGAGGAAGAAGTTTGGAGAAAGGGGGAGACGGCCAGAGGCCCCAGGATCGTCCTCCTAAGGGTTCTGTCTGCCCCTGCTGGAGGCAGGGCCACTTGGACTGCTGACCTCAGGCAGGATCAGAGACGCCCAGCGCGCTGGACCACCAGAGCCCAGCTGTTTCACATGGTGGGCAGCCCCGGGGGGGGCAGAGCGGGCACAGGGCAGTGGGGGCCAGTCCTGGGGCCAGGGGGCCATCCCCGCCGGGCAGCTGTAGTTCCCAGGGACAGTGGCCACGACTGGGGTGTCCTTTAGGCACTGGGAGGGTGGGGGCCAGGCATGGCAGCTCAGGGACCTGCCCAGCCCCAGCTCGCCTGGCCCAGAGGCTAACGTGGCCAGGACGGTGCCCGTCCACGCTTCATGAGGGACGGGACAGCCGTTGGCCAGCCGTCGCCCCACACGGGCAGATGCTCGCAGCCGGGCTCTGGGTGATGAGTGGCCCTCCAGAGGTGCCGGCGGCGGGTCCCTCGCGGGGACGCCCTGCGTGGCAGGAACGAGCTCTGCGTCCCTGTGACCCGCAAGATGGGAGCACTGTGGCCTCCGGCATGGGGGAGAGCCCCATGCCGAGGTGCTGGCCGCCTGGACGCCATGTGTGTCCCCCTGGTTTTTGTTTGTTTTGTTTTTAATTACAAAACATTTGGGGAGAGCGCCTCTCGGCCAGCTCTCTCTGAGGGAGAGGAGGGAGCCCCCCCATAGCGAGCAGCTGCCAGGGGTCCGAGGAGGGAGGGGCCGTCAGCTGCTGTTCAGGCTGGTCACACTGTCGGGACTCAGGTCTGAGCTTCTCCTCTTCCCGGCTGTGTGACCTTGGCTGGACCCTGTACTTCTCTGGGCCTCACCTGAAGATAGAGATGTGATAAGCCTGTTTTCCTTGTGGAGACAAAGCTGATAAGGCCCTAAGCAGGTGCTGCTGGAGGCCCTGACGAGGCCCCGCAGGGGACCTGCTGTGGGCCTGCCGAGCCAGTGCCAGCACGGTCATGAAGAGGCCCGTGGCCACACCCCCCAGCAGACCCCACGGTGCCCGGAGCAGGCGCAGCGCGGGTGCCGGAGGCGCTGCTGTCCTGCAGGGTGCGGTCATCCCAGAGCAGACCCCGACGGCAAGTGGGGGTTCCTGCCAGGGTCCTGGGCCAGGCCTGTACGTGGCCGGTCAGTGCTTCTGGCAAGTTCTTGCCCAGCACTTGGTCATCTGGCCCTGGGCAGCTGCAGGGCAGGCTGGGCAAGGGCAGCGCGTTTGGAGAGAGGCCAGCCTGGGGATTCTCGTGGACACTGACCCCAGGCCTCAGAGGCCACGGGATGGGGATGGCCTCCGAGCTGCCCTCACAGGGCCAGTCTCAGGAAGGCTGCTGGACATTCCCCGGGCAGTGAGTGGTCACACTGTGACCTCCCCCAGCCTGCACATGGTGGCAGGAGACAGTGAGAGAGGGTGGGTGTAGCTGGAAAGGCCCTTGTCCCCATGAGGGGTTGCTTCCCCTTCCGGGGACAGTCGGTCTGGGCTGCCCTGCCCAGGGCCTCTGGATGCTGCAGCCTCATCCAAACCGTGCGGATTGAAGGACGGGCCTGCCCAGCTGGCCTAAGGTGGCTCCCAGGGTGCAGGACCAGGCATCCCATGGGGACAGGGGTGACAGGATGCATGTCCTGTGGCCACCGTGACGCACTGCTACGGACTGGGCAGAGAAAGCAGCAGGAGTTTGTTGTGAGAGCCCGGAGACTGAAGCCCGGGTATCACAGGGCCACACAGCTCTGGAGGCCCCAGGGAGGCACCTCTTTGCCCCTTGGGGCTCCTGGTGGCTCAGGTTCTCCTCAGCTTGTGGCCACATGGCTCTGGCCTCCGCCTCTGGCCTCCCATGGCCTTTACCCCATCCTCTTTTTTCTTTTTTCTTTTTTTTTTGATATGGTTTTAGCTGTAGGTGGACACGATGCCTTTGTTTTATTTGCGTATTTCATGCGGTGCTGAGGATCCAACCCAGTGCCTCACTTGCGCTAGGCAAGCGCTGTCCCACTGACCTCCCCGACTGAGCGACAGCCCCAGCCTCTTCTCCTTTTTAGTAGGGACACTGGTCCCTGGGTTTTGGGCGCACCCCAGTGCCCGGGAAGGGTCACCTGAAGGTGTGAACTTGCCAGGCAGCACAGACCCTCCTTGACCAGCCTCCATTCCCAGCCCCAGGGCCAGGGACGTGGCTGACACACTCCACCTCACAGATGGGCAGGAGCAGCCCAGACCCCAGACGGGTAGAGCCTGGAACCCGAGGGGGACACTGCTCACAGGTGGAGGCAGCACCTTGGCACCGTGGGGTGGGACTGGACAGAGGCCCCCTTCTCCGCTGACCTTGGACCTGCTCCCAATGTCTGCACATGGCCCAGGCACCTGAGGCGGGGCAGGGCGGAGCCGGCGTGTGGCCCCAGCCTGCCCCCAGGCCAGCAGCCTCCTCTCCAGGGCAGGGTCCTGGGGTCAGCTCTGGGTGAGTCTTCAGAGTGCCTGTCGGGGTGGGCAGGTTCCAGAGAAGACCACGCCCTCAGGAGGCGGGAGCCGGCCTGCGTGGCTGTCCTCCCTGCCCCCTGGGACCCTGCTCCACCACCCTCAGGAAGGTAGGAGCCAGCCACCCTTTTCCAGTCAGGGAAACTGAGGCTCAAAACATTGTGTCCCTGCCTGCCAGGCTGGAGTTTGAGGTCCAGTCTGTCCACTCCAGCCCTCGTGGCCATGAACACAGACTTTGGAGCCAGTGGGGGCTCAGACTCCAGCTCTACTACCTATTGGCTGTGTGTCCTCTAGCAAGGTGCTCGACCTCTCTGTGCCTCATCTGGAAATTGGAACTCCTCAGGGTGACCTTGAACGGCCTGCCATGAGGATCCCGTGCATTGTCCACACACAGTGCTCAGAAGAGTGCACTGCAGCCAGCGCCAGAAAACCGCCCGCTGCCCTTCTGTCCTGAAGGGAGACAGGCCGCCTGCCCCAAGCAGGGCATGCCCGCTCAGCCACGCTGTCCCCTTCCCTGGAATCCACGGGGAGCCGCTCCCTCGCACCTTCTCCAGAGGACGAGGTGCCGCTGGGCCTGGGGGCCTCCTGTGCACGGTGGGTGCAGCTGGCCTGTCTCCTGGCGCGAGCAGGGAGGCTATTTTTACCGTGTTGTGCTGACTCTGACGCCGTCTGCGAGTCTCTGTGCTGGGCAAGGGCAGCCCCGCTAGAGGGAGTCTGGGCCCCTCCATTTTGAAGGTGCAGCTGGTGGGGGCAGGGAGGGCCCTGCGTCTTCAGCCTGGGCTCCGCCGGGAGGCAGCCCGGCCCTAGCTCCTTCCCCACTGAGAAATGAGGCCTTTGCTTGGCTTTGCCCCCCAGAATGTGGCCCTGGGCGGTGGGGCCCACTCTTCCCGTGACTACCAGTTAGTTTGCAGTGTGGCCAGGGGTTGCTCTGGGAGGTGGGGGGGACGAGTTTGCCCTGCAGTGTCCCCCGCCTTCAAGAAGGGCCAATGGGAGGCTGGGTTCTGGGAGGCCCAGCCCGACCTTTCCTGCCTCTCCTCCATAATGCCGGACCTCTGCCCAGAGGAGACCTGGAGGAGGGTCTCCCAATACCCAGGCTCTTGGGGAATAGAGTGACTGGAGAGGCAGACAGACTCCCTCTGGGTGAGATCTGGAGGACGCTCCCTCACCTGGGCACCTGGCAGATGGGCCAGGTGTGGCTCAGCCTGGCTGTGTCTCCGTCCCCAGCCAGGCATTGGCACCCCAGAGGAGGGCCGGCTCCCCTGGGAATGAATGGCTGTAGTGATGGGTTCCAGAAACCGCAGCCAAGCCACAGGGCCGGTGGGAAAGGGGACTCCATCCAGCTACCCGTTCAGCCACATTAGGCACACAAGCGAGCCATTCATCTGGGAAGCTGCTCCTGGCCTGGCGGGGCGCTTTTTGTTTTCAGCTGTTTTGGCATCAGGTCGGGCGCTGGGGTGCTGCCACCCTCCCCTGGTGCATCTCATATTTTCCTCCCTTACCAGGTCTCCATCACCAGGAAATGTCACTAACCTCCTTTGAGAGGGCCAGACTCTGGGCAAGAGCTTAGCTGTCACCAGAATCCTGGGCTGCCTCTTCCCTGGGGGTGTGGCTCCAAGCAATTAGGGTTTGGCCTGAGCATTTTAAGATAATCTGATGCAGGCCTGGAATACTTATTGGGGGAGATGTTTGCCTTTGACAGGAAGGAGCCAGCGGCTGCTGGAGGCCGCCCAGCGTGGCCTCCTCTCTGGCTTCTTCCTGGTGCTTGGCACCCAGGAGCCAGGCATGCTGGACCTCTCCCAGGCTCTGTCTGGCCTGGCCTCCTGATCTCAGTCTCCAGGGCCCCTGAGTGGCTGCCCTGCCCTGCAGCTAGGCGGGCAGGAAGTCCAGAAGAGCGCCTTCCCCATCCTCAGGAGCTGGCCCTCCTCCACAGGTGGCTCCGGAGGGAGCTTCTTTCTGTACCTCTTCCCCCCTTGAGCAGGGAAGGGGGGCCCTGGCAGATTGGGGGAGCACTCCTCTCTGTACCCTGTCTATGATCGGCCCATAATTACAGGTTTATTGCCTGTGCAGCTATTGTGTAATGACATGTTTGCAAATTAATTTTTATGGCTCCTGCCATTAACATATACAGTAGAGGAAGGTTTGGTATTAATTACCACTGTTGTCCCAGTAATCCCGGAGAATTAAAAACCAATAAGAGAATGACAACAGAAACTGATAGTTTAGGGTCTTTTAAAAATAGTTTATTTTTTTCCCCTAAGCAGTATCTGGGATTTTCCAAGCTGGTAAGGGGTGAGGAGTCCGGGCAGCACCCAGCCGTCTGCTGCGCGTGCTGGACCCCCACTTCCACAGGGGCGCAGATTGTGCAGCTCGCGGGTGATAAGTGGGTGATAAATGGGTGGGAGGCTGAAGAGACCGGGCGGGGCGGCAGGGCGCTGCGCCCAGGCCTCGTTGGGCCCGGTGGGTGCCCCCCTCGCAAGGTCGCGGCCAGGGCCACAGGAGGCGAAGAGAGCGCGCCGCACGCAGCCCCGGAAACAAAGGGCCGCCGCCGCCGAGGGCCTGGCGCGACCTGCGGGGTCAGCGCGGGGCGGAGCGGCTAGATGCCGGCGGCGGCGCGGGCGGTCGGTTTCCTCCAGGTCTGCAGCCCTGGCGCCCTCCCAGGGCCGCATGCACGGCCGCCCGCGGAGGGGGCGCCAGGCGGGGCGCAGCGGGGGCCAGTGCTGCTTGCGCCCCCGGCGGCGGAGACCCGGGGGAAGGCACCGCCTGCGCGCTGCGCCCCAGCAGTTGGCGGCGCGGGGAGGAGCGCCACCCGCCCGGCGCTTCTAGCGCTCCGCCCAGCCCATCTAAGATTTTCCTGGCGGGGGGTTGTGAGTGGCACGAAGGGGTCAGAAGGCACCCCGGGTTCTCCATCTCCTCCAATTTGCCCTTCAGAGCCTTTCCTCTGGGGTATTCCTGGAGTTCAGCTGTCATCTGAAGCCACCGCGTTTATTAGGGATGGGGGGGCTGCATCTGGGGACCCCTGATTTAGGCAGGGGTTGGAGAGCGTTGGCAGGAACCCAAGCCTAGTGTGACCGCGGTGCCCGGCTGTGCGTACCTGCCGGCTCAAGTCTGTACCTCAAATCATGGTTGATTCTGGGGTCAAAAGGTGACCCCATAGTGTCACGAAGGCGTGATTCCGGCTGGTTGTGCCACGGAGGGGCCCTTCAGGAGGCAAAAGGGCTTGAAAATAAATTGTCACATCTGAGAGGCAGCTTTGCAGAGGGCGTTTGGGGGGAAGGAGGGACGTGGGTAAATGGATCCTGTCTCTTTAAAATCGCTGGGCTGGACAATGAGCGCACAGGATGTGGTTTGGCGGCAGGGTTTTTTCCCCTTCGATTTGGGGAATTATCACATGGGGCCTTCTTGAGCTGGTGTGAAAGAGAGGCGGCGTGGGGAGGAGAGATACAGGCTGCACACTCACACACGCTCTGTGCAGTTGATCGTTTTCTTAAACCAAATTAGCCAGGGCTCTCGTTACTATGGTGCAGCCGGGGCTTGCAGAATCCCGGTAATAGCATTTATTAGGTCCATTTGCCTGGAAGCACGCCTTCCCGGATCTGATAATGCACCAGTGCAGGGAGAGTGTGGGAGATGGCATCAAGCATTTGATCACACTTGCAACAGGGATTTTTGTGGGGGGGGGACAAGTGGCCGCCCCGGGAGCTCACCGGGGCAGCAGCGTGTGCGTTTCCGCAGCCCGCCGCGGGCTTCACAAAAGGCTGCCCGCAGCCCCCGGGGCGCGGATTGGGGATCCTCCTCCCGGTGCGGGCGGAGGGTGAACTCCCGGCTCCCGCAGCTGTCAGACGTGGGTGGGGAGGGCGGGCGGGCGGGCAGCCAGAGCGCGGAGTTGGGCAGCCGGAGGGGGGGGGGCACCAGCGGCGCCCGCAGCCGCCCACTGTTTGCAAACGGCCCCGCTTTGGGGCAGAGGGGAGCACCCTGCCGCCGCCGCAGCACGCCCCGGGCTCTCGGTGCCCCGATCCTGTGCGCTTGGACCTGCGGCCGGGCTCCTTGGCCGCGCGGAGGGGAGATCGCAAGTGAAACTATTATTATCGCCCTGCGAAGCATGGAGCTCCTGGAAGATGCCGCGTAGAGACGGAAGGAGCCGCCGCCGCCGACGCCTGCAGCCGCCCGCCGCTGCGCCCCTACCCTTTCGCTTTCATTAGGGGAGACAAATCTGCTGTCAGGCAGCCAGCTTTCCAATTTACCGATAATGATTCTTGCATGAAAATTGATCGAGGGGCTCTCCACCGCCGTGCGCGCTAGCCTCCCGCTCTCCTGCTCCTCCTGCCCGGGCTCGAGCCCCCGCGAGTTCTTTCTCCTGCCTCCCCACCCCCTCCGTCTGAGTCAGTGGTGGGACGCCGGGCCAGGAGATAACCCGGAGGGGGTGGCGTGCGGCGGGGGAGGGGAGCCGGCCCTCGGCCTGCCTTCCCGGCCGAGACTTGTTTGCCATCGCTGCCTCTTTTATTTACGAGGCGAAATCGCCCCCTCGGTACTTCTTGGCTGTTTGGGTATTAATTTTCTCCTCTCCCCTCTCCCGCGCGCCCCCTCCTCCTCTCCCCCACCCCCCTCCTCACCCAGTAGCTAAGGGGAAACGAAAACAAAGCCGATTTCTCCTTGGCAACAAGAGATACCCCCTCCCGCCGCCCCCCTTCCTTTTCCCTTCTGGTTCTGAACGAGAAACCCTGTTGGAAACAGGTCTCTTGACCCTCGCCCTTGACATTCAAATGGCTGAATGGAGGAGAGATTGCTACTCGCACGTCTTGGGGGCTGCTTTTTTTTTTTTTTCCCCTTCCCTCTCTCCTCTTTTTCTTTCAAATGAGTAATCCCTGAAGATCTTAACCCCCCAATTTCATCACCCTCACCTCCCCCCTTTATTTTTCTCTCGCTCCTCTTTGCTCTCCCGCCCGCTTCCCTCCACAGCTCCCCCCTCCTTTTTTTATTTGCATCTCAAGTCCAAAAGGCAGAAAATACACACGCGGCGAAGACACCGGGCAGCCGTGGAGGCTCGGCCCGTCCTTGGTCGTCAATTACCTCATTGTGGATCTGCCAGGGCCAAGGTGGCCGAAACTGCCCGGGGCTGGCCAGAGAGAGCGCCTTTTTATCATCCAAGGGGGGCTGGTTTTTTTTCCGTCGCCCTCGGGATCGCTCCTCTTGCCTTTATTTTATTGTTTTGGACATTTTTGAGCGCCGTGGCTTGGACGGTGCTTTTTGTTTCATTGCTGGGTTTTAATATTTTTCATTTCCTTCTTCGTCCCTCTCTGGCCACTATGGAATTCTAATCTGAATCATGTTTGGATTGAAGCCGCCTCTGTATTACTTACCAGGTAAGCGAGCGCTGCGCCTCCCCGTCCCCTCCCTCGCGGCTGGGGCCGGGGTCGGGGCGGCGGGTGGGCGCGCGCGGCCAGGTGCGCGGGGTGCGCGGGGCGCGCGGGAGCCCGGCCGGCCCGCCGCCCGCCGGTGCGCGTCTCGCTCTTTTGTCTGCCCGGGGCCGGCGGCGCGGCGCGGGGGCCTGGCTCCGCGCCTCCCAGGGCGAACCGGGCGCCGTGTGAAGTTACTTTCCCGCGGGCCGCGGCGGCCGGGTGGCGCCCTGCTCCGGTCCGGGCTGCCGCTCCTCCCGGCCCAGCCCGGCGCGCCCCCGCGACGCCCGGCCGCCTCGCCCCCTCCTGCCGGGATTCCCTGGAAGGTTTTGTTCTTCCGAGGCCGGAGGAGGGGGCCGGAGCTCGGGAGGGCACCGCTTCCTGTTTCCTCCGCCCTCCTGCGCTGACAGCAGCCCGCCTGTAACTTTCTGTTTCGGGCCGGTCGCGCTTTCAGCCCGGAGGCGAGGCGAGGGGGCGGCCTGGGGAGTCTGCGGAGCCCCTCCTGAGCGCGCCTGCTTTGGACCTCGAGACCCTAAAAATACTTGAGTGTAGGTTCAAGGGGGCGAACCAGAGACCCCTGGGAGGGAGCTGGGAGCCGTGCCCTGCGGCCCTACCCCGCTCCAGTGCCCCTGGGCCCCTGGGGTCGGGAGTGACTCCTGGCGCCCCAGGTGGGGCCACGTGACCGCAGGTCGTGAAGGCTGTGCGTGTGGCCGCCTGTTCTAGGAATGAGCTGTTTTTATTTTCCTCCCTTCCCTTGAGCTTTGACACACAGTCCTGTGCAGTTGGGGTGCCCATGGGGTGCTTAGGGAGGAGAGGGGAAGTTCCTGGCCTTTCTTGTCCTGCAGGGTGACTGCCCTGCAGGTTTATTTCTGGATTGTTTTGCCGGGGAAGTGCGCACGTGGCGGGTTGCGTTTTGTGTCTTTTCCTTGTATTGCAGGAGCCTGTCACTTTTGCCAGGCTCCCCCCAGCCCCCTGAAAGGAGGTGACGGGTCAGGAAGGGCCTGGGCAGCACCCAGCTCCCATAGAGCTGGCCCTGGCCGCCCTGATCCGGGGAAACGTGGTCACCGAGTTAACAGCAGGGTGAAGGGTCATGGGAGATCCCAGCCAACAGAAATAGCCAATGAGGAAGGCCTGCGGGACCCTGGGCACTCCACTCCTCCTGGCCTGTGGCTGCTGGGCTTCAGCCAGGGCTGCCTCCTGCACCAGTTTTATGAGTTCTCAGGGTCTCCGTTTCGTTCTTGGTCTCTTCTCCCCCCCACGGCCTGAAATGTAACTTGGAACCTCAAGTGTGGCTTCTCCCCTCTCTCCACACTTCCTAACAGCTCCAGCCAAAATTAGAACCGGGAATCCCCAACTTCCTGAAGGGCTGTGAGGACGGAGCCCTCTGGAGCTGGAGCCACCCCACCCCACGTGTGCGTGGGAGGCCAGAGCTGGGGCCCGTGGGCTTGACCCTGGGCCCAGGGTGCCTCAGCACATGCTGCTGTGCCCGCCTGTACCTTGGCCTCCCTGGGTGTGACCGCGAGGGCAGAGAGAGCCCCTGGCTCTTTATCTCCAGCGCCCCAGACTCGGGGCAGCCGTGTGGCAGGGACGAGCCTCGGAGGCAGGGCTCTGGAAGCGCAGGTGTTTGTCATCTACACCCACTTCACCTGCTGCTGGCGGCTGCGCGTACATATGCATCAGGTGACTGATTTTCTGTTGACACAGGGAGCCTCAGAAAGGAGATTCAGACTGGGAGGATCAAAGCGGTGAAGGAAAAGTCAGCCCTGGCTGGGACGCAGCCAGCGCCACCCCAGCCCAGCATGTGCCCTGGGACGCGAGGGCACAGGGCCAGCCTGGGGTGGAGGGTCTCCCGCACTGAGCTTGTTGGTGTCCAGTGGTCCTCCGGGGCTGACAGCCATTGTCTCCGTCCTGCCCAGGGTGGGGGTTTAAGTGGGAGGAATGTGCTTCCTGGGTTATAGTCACATCCTGGAGTGGGTGGGGGGCAGCACTCGCAGTGACCTCGTCCCCTGAGCCGCACAGCTGTGATGCTGTGGGACCCTCCTGTGGGTCCCACTCCCCCGTACGGGTGCTGACATCTGCCCGAGTCACAGATGAGCACGCGCCACCCAGGGGCTGGGCAGTTCCCTGCTCGGGAGCGGGAGCTGGCCCAGCTGTGCAGGTGGGACGAGGGGGCTGGTGTGGTGGGTGGGCAGCCTGGCCTGTGCCCTGTGGCCCAAGGTGAGAGCAGCCCAGAGTCAGATGCCCGGCTGCTCTGGAGCCTCTGGGCCCTGAGTTCTGTTCCTGAAGCCAAGTCCCACTGAGGCGTCTGTGACGGCCAGAGGTCAGAGGTCGCCTGTGGCTGTGTCCCGGGGCAGCCAGCTTGGCGTCAGGCGGGAACACTGAGGCCAGGTGGGTCTGGAGCCCAGCACCCCTCGGAGCGCTGCCTTGGCAGGTGGCGAGTGCCCTGAAAGCCTCAGCTTTCCCACGTGTCCAGTGGGCCCCACGGCGCACCTCTCGGCCCCGGCGGTGACAGGGCGCCTCTGTGCTGGCGGGACAGAGATTGGTTGGCGCCCAGCCCCACCTGCTCCTTTCGGTCCAGTCCCCGCAGCGTCCACACTGCCGGCACCTCGGGGCGTTGCCACAGACTACCGAGGTCGGGCCTGGGAGGCTGGCCCCGACCCTGCACCCGGGCTGGCCGGCCTTCTCCAAGCGAGCCCTCCCAGGCGGGGGACGGTGCCTGGCATGAAGGGATTGCAGGTCGTCACAGGATCCTTGGTGACGGAGTCCTGGGCCAGGCCCTGGCTGCTCCGTGAGGCTTGCCTCGTGCTCCTTCGCTGGCTGGGAAGGATGGCCAGTCATGGAGGGCCAGGCAGAGGCCTGGGCAGTGACCGGTGCAGGGCCTTCCCAGGCTGGCCTTCTGGGGACACAGGCACCCACAGCTCCCTCCTGAGCTCCCCCAGACTTCGGGCTGCACACAGGTGGGGACTGTGTGTCCTTCGCGCTGGGCTTTGCGCCAGGCCAGCAGTAACAGTCATGGAAACTAAACACTAGTAAGAAGAAGGAAGAGGTCGCCCACACAGCGCCGGTCAGTCTTCAGGACAGCACTGGGAGTCAGGCTGCTCGTCCTCCTTGACAGGAGAGGTCGCGGTCACACAGCAGTCAAAGGTGCAGCTGGGCCTGCCCCAGGCCGGCGGCTCGAGTCCCCGCTCAATCAATATTTGCAGAGCGCACCAGGGAGGGCCTGGGCCTGGTGGCAGGCCGGAGGCGCCCTCCTGGCCCTTATCTCGCTCCTGGAGGGGAGGCTGCTCTGCTGTCAGCTGACCCACCCACGGTGACCTCTGGGTGACCCCAGTCTCCTCAGGGTCCCTGTCCACTCCAGGAAGGATGCTCCAGGCCTGCCGAGGAAACTGAGTCCCCGTGCGGGCTGGCGCGGCGCCCGTGTGGCCGGCTGGCAGCTGCTCTGGGAATCCCACCCCCCTGGGAGTCCCCTCCCGGCCCACTGAGGCCACGGTGATCGTCAGTAGCTGCCCCAGCCTGGCCTGGTCCCACCTGGGCAGGCGTGTAAGATGTGGCTGTTCCCTGCCAAGGGCCAGGGCCCTGGGAAGAGTGAAGTTGAGCCCAGGTGGCCTATGGGGACCTGCCCAACTCTGTCCACCTACCCTCTAGGAAGACCCAGTGCCCTCCTGGGTTGGGGGTTTGGGGACTGAGGTGGTCCCTCTGTCGCCAGCTCATGCCCAGCCCCTGGTTGTGGCGGGGAGCTGGCGGGTCCTCAGCAGGCCCCGGGTGCTGGGTGGACTGAGTTGGATAAAGGGAAAGCCCTGCCGTTTCAGCTGCGGTTGGGAAGCTGCTTATTCACAGCTCAGGAGCTCGGGGGGCAGGCGTTCCGCCTGCCCAGCCCTTTGCAGGCAGCCACCAATTAATCCTGACACCCCTGAGCAGTGGGGAGGGCTGCCACGTCCCCATCTGTCGCTGGGAAGGCCAGGGGCCTTTTGTCCCAGCTGCAGCCCGGCCCTGCTCGGGGGGCTGGTCTTGGTCCCCTGCTCAATTTGGTTCTCATTAAGGTCTGGGCTCTGCGCCCCTGGGCCCTGCACCGGGGGACCTGAGGGCCCCTGGGAGCCTCCTTTTCTGATCTCCGCTCCTCAGGAGTGTCTCTGTGCCCTGGAGCAGTGGGCTCTGATCCCGGGTTTGGCCCTCAGGTGGGGCAGGGACACAGTCCTTCCTGCAGAAGGTGGCGGTTGGGCAGCAGCTGGTCAGGCCCCAGGCTCCCAGTTACAGCAGGCCAGGGACAGGGTGTCCGGAGGTGGCTTCTCCTCCCAGCCCAGGGCTCCGTGCCATGGGTCTGTCCCCCAGACACAGAGTGGTGTGGCCTTGCTGGTCAGCCTCAGTGGGGTCATCTGGTCTACCCTGGCACTGTAGGGAGCCAGGCTGAAGAAGGCCCGTGGTCCTCCCTGGATGGTGTGTGCTGGCTTGGTGGCCGTGGCCTGCTCCCCAGCTCGGGCACATCCTCAGGCTCCACAGAAAAGGGAAGTTGGTTTCGCAGGCCCTCCGGAGGCCTCGTGGAGGGGGTCAGGGGAACCCCACTTGGGGGCTCCTCAGCTGCGCGGTCCTTGTCCACCCTGCTGCATCCTTGGTGGTCTGGCCAGGGATCAGCAGAGCCGGGAAGCGTGGGTCGTGCGTGAGGAGGGAACAGGGAATTTGGGGGTGAGGAGTAGAAATAGACATGGTGTTCTTTTCTTTTTCCTTTTTTTCTCCTTTTAAGAGCTCCATATAGATTTAAAGTCCTTTTGTTAATTTAGGAACATAAAGCTGTGTGATGTATGGCTCGGTTCACTCGTAAAATCACTAAGTGTGGCATATTTAGAGCCGAGGAGCTGGGGCGAGGGGAGCCCGGAGAGGCTCTGCCCCGCCCACGCCAGCCTCCGCGTCCCCGCGCCTGTCCCCAGCCCTAGGTGGAGCTGTGCTGGGGGCCCGCTGGGGTTGGCAGGGAGCGAGTGAAGCCAGGCCCCGATCTGCCGCGCAGCCCGCCCGCCGGATGCCTTGCCGCGGGCTCAGCGCCTGCTGGTCTCCCTCCCGCCCCGCCCGCCGTGACACAGGAAGCACCCTCTGACCAGGCCTGGACCGCCGCCCAGTGGGCATTTGGCCACTTGCTTAATGGCCTGCAGGGTCGGGAAGTCACGGAGCACTGGACTCGGGAGGGACCTCAGAGGCCAGCCAGCCTGCCGTTCCCCGCCTCTGGACTTGATGGCCTCTCGGGGTCCCCTCCTGACAGCCAGCCTGGCTGGGCACGTGCAGGCCTGCCCGTCAGACCCGCTGCGCACGGAGTGCGTGTTTGACCCAGTTCTGCGCTCAGGGCGTCATTCCCACGGGCCCCAGAGCCTGGCACTGCCTGTCCCCGAGAGGCTCAGCAGGTCCGTGCTGCACCCTCCAGGCACTTGGGAGCAGACGGGGCGCAGGCTGGGCAGGAGTGCGCTGGGCTCTCCCAGAGCAGCCTGGCAGAGGAAGCCAGGTGGGCTCAAGGAGGAGGCGGCCCTGGAGGCGGGCTTTGGAGGCTGGGTGGGAGGAGGCTAGGACAGCCAGGCGGGATGAAGGAGAGGAGAGGAGAGGGAGGCCACTCAGAAAGCTGGATGCCAGGCCTGCCGAGCCGGGTGCCACCCGCCCTGTGCTGGCCGTGGGGTGGGGCCCAGGCTGGGTAGCCGAGTGGCCATTGCTGGAGCTGAGGCGTGTGCACAGGCTGCCCAGACGTGGTGTCAGGGGCACTGTGTCCAGGAGGGCCACGGAGAGGAGGGGGCCTTTCCCCTCTGGGGGCCTCGCTCTGTTGCTGGAGCTGCTGGCAGCCCAGCCCCCTGCTCCTGGCCGAGCAGCCACCCATGGTGGCCCAAAGCCTGTGCATCCTCCAGGAGGCCACAGGGACTCGCCCAGGGCGTGAGACCGCAGAGCCCCTTCCAGAAGCCCAGGCCCCACAGGAGGGCCAGCTGAGTGGAGCCTCGTTCAGAGGCTGCGCTGCCCAGTTACTGTGGCCAGGGCTCTATCCTCTGCCTTGTGCCCTGGGGCCAGGCCCAGTCCTGCCTCAGAGTGGGGCAGGCAGAAGGCCCAGCACAGTTCCTGGTGGGAAGCAAGCCCGGCTGCAGGGCAGGGCAGGGTGATGGGCCTAGGCCCCAGGGGAAGTGGCATCCGAGCCCCAGGTAGGGCAGGGAGCTCCAGGGCAGGGTTTGTTCAGGGCGGCAGATTGAGGCCGTGCGAAGGGAAGTCGGGTCGGAGCCATGTTTGGGGTCGTGGACATCACAGCCCAGGCCTCGGGAACCGGAGTGCTGCGGGCGGCTGGGATCCTGGGCATCTATGGCGAGTCCGTGTACTTGCTCAACCCCTGTGTCTGTGTGCCAGGCCTGGGCCCAGCCACCTGGAGACGCAGCTGAGACGCCCTAAGGACTGTCCACACCAACTTTCCCATGGGCAAGCCCTGGAGAGAGACTGGGAGCCAAGGCCAGAGAAAAAGGAGGTGTTAGCCCTGGCAGGATCCTAGGGGAAGTGCCTAGGCATGTGCAAAGACCCTGAGGCTCCAGGGGTGTCTATGTAGCCGGCAGGGCAGGAGCCACAGTGGGACAGTGTGCTATGGGAGAGGCTGGAGAGGCTGAGGGGAGCAGAGTAGGTGACAAGGCTGGTACTCGTGAGGGCCAGTCCAGCTGCTGGGCTGAGCTGAACTCCAGCCTAGCCTGAAGGCAACCGCCAAGGTCCAGGTGAGAGAAGGACAGGTGGCCCCTGGACTGACTGCACTGTGGGGGTGAGAGGCGAGGTCTGGTGTGGACCTGCTGTTGGCTGCAAGGAAGCTCCGTGTGCTGGTCTTGGCTGGTGGCTCTGGGACTGTGCCTCTGGAGACTGGAGGCTGAGCGGAGCCAGTGCCTCCAGCAGCATCAGCACTAGTGGGAGCTGCTAGGGGAGCAGTCTCAGGTCCCCCTGAGATCCCCCAAAGGCAGAAACTGGGAGGGCCGCAGTGTGTTTATGAGCCCTGCTCTCCTGGGGCTTCTGAAGCCCCCCCTGTGAGGATGGTCTGCCCACCTCTCCAGATGCTGCGCCGGGTGCTGCAGACGCCGGGTTCTGAGGGTGGATGAGGACTGGGCTGTACCAGGTCTGAGGCCTGGAGAGGGTGTGGGAGCAGCCGGGAGGATCTCGGGGCCCTCGGGCTGCCCTCCACGGTGGTGTTGAGCGGTGGCAGCTGAGAGCTGGGTCCCCTGGTTTCATGGGGCAACGTTGTGGGGTCTCTGGCAGACTTTTCCCACCCTGCACCACTGCCTGAGCATAGGGACTCTGGGCCAGAGCACGGATTCCATCCTGCCTCTGCTTCTTCCTGGCTGTGTGGCTCTGGGCAGTTACTTACCCTCTCTGGGCCCTCTGTTTCCACATCTATTAAATGGGTTTAGGAGTCGTGCCGCCCTCCTGGAGTTGTGGAGAGCGCTGGCTGCGTTAATGGGCAGGAAGCAGGGACCAGTGGGGTGACTGTTTGGATTAATGACTCCCAGCTGTGGCTTGGATTCCATGCTGGTGTCAGAAGAGGGCCCCTCCCAGGGCGTTGCTCGTGGCCCCCATGGGGTGGGGGCTGCCCAGGAGCTCAGACTCCCGCCAGCGCCAGCCATGCTCAGCCCCACCGTGGTCACAGGGTGGTGAGTCTGAGCCAGGGAGGGGGTTCCCCTCCCGCCGCCCCAGGCAAAGCTGTGGGGGCGAGCCTGCTGGAGGCGCGTGGGTGGAGGTTCCCCTCCGTGTCTGCTCGCCAGCAAGTGGCAGCGCCGGGTGACAGCGCCCTGTCCCCGGCCAGGCCTGCTGTGAGCGTCCTGCCAGGCCACCCTGTCACTCTTGTCCTGTAATTCATTTAGGATTAGCTCTCAGACCTCCTCCAGCCTCGCTCCTGTTGTCTTGGTAACTGTGTCAACCGGTTGCTGGTTTCCCTGATTATCTGACAAGAGAAAGGGGGCAGGCAGGGGACATGAGAGGGGAGGGGAGGGGGGCAGGCAGGGGATGTGAGAGGGGAGGGGGGCCGCGGGTCTTAATGGGACTCACTGTGAGGGGCCTCGGCTCGTGGGTGCCTGGGCCCAACTGCAGCTGCTCACTCGCATCCTGCCCCCCACCAACTGGCTTTATCTGAGGTCCCAAGGCCTGGGGACAAGGTGTTGTCACCTACCCCACGTCCCTGGGAAGTTTCAGCCCCGCTTTCCCTAACAAGGAGCCAGCCCATGGGGGGCTGGCAGGTGGGTCTCTATGGACCCAGGGAGGGGACTCTGAGTGTGCGTGGCCATGAAGTCACGTGGCCTTGCTGTGTCAGGGAGGCTGCGGGTCAGGAATTCTGCAGGAGCCTGGGGGTCGCTCTCGAGGCTGGAGGTGAGGGGCAGCTCTGGGAGCCTGGAGGCTGGCCTCGCTTCCTGCAGGGTTGGGTCAGCCTCAGCTGGACTCTGCCAGGGGCCTCCTGGGGCCCTGGGTGGAGGAAGAGCGTGGGCTGGGCCTGCCCTTGGAGGTCACCCTGCGCCGTCCAGACCACTTTCTGTTGGTTCCAAGAGAGGGACTAGCCGCCCAAGGCAGCTGGCACAGTCCACCCCTGATGGGGAGTGGGGCCCTCATGTCACAGCGTGTGTGGGACAGAGGATGTGCTGCCTCCTGGAGAGCCAGCCAGCTGCCGAGCCACCCAGGCGCGCGCCCTGCAGTCTGCCTCTCCAGGCAGGGCGGCCTTGCCCTTGGGAGGGGAACCCTCCGTCCTCTGCCCGGGCTCCTTTGGGGTTTCCAGCAGGGCGAGCCACCCAGGTGGGGGTCCAGGGAACATAACAGCGGGGTCTCTGAGACAGAGGGTGCGCCTGTCCCCGAAACCCGCCCTCCCCGGGTCAGTGGGAGACCCTGTGTCTTTTGGGGAGCTCCTAATGAGCCACGTCTGATTTTTATGAACCTCCTGGTAAATTATTAATTTGGGCCAGAAACGAAAGTGTGGAACCGGATAGCTCATGAATATTCACGATGGCTTCAGCCGGGCTGATCGGGGCTGG
Source organism: Glaucomys volans (assembly GCA_020662805.1). NCBI lineage: Eukaryota > Metazoa > Chordata > Mammalia > Rodentia > Sciuridae > Glaucomys > Glaucomys volans. The sequence goes on from JAJEJO010000666.1 coordinate 101,263, forward strand.
AGCAACCCGTGACCCAGATCCAGGCCCTGGGGCAGGGCGCTGGGGAGCGCTGGCCTCCCTCAGTTTCCTGGCTGGTCAGTGGGCCCGGGGCAGCTGGCCAGACCCGGCCGGGCCGGGCGGCCTGGGCAGAGTCAGACCCCCGGGGCCGCCATGCCCTTGGTGCCTGGGCTGTGCCCGCAGCACCAGCAGCCCTGCCACCGCTCTGCTCCTGTCGGGCCTCCTGCCCGTGCCCACGAGGGTTCCCTGGGCGGGAGGGCGGCTGCAGACCCTGACGGGGCTGGTGCATCGGGGTGGTCTCCCCGGGGCGGAACCTGCTGCGGGCATCGAACTGGCGATTCCAGGGTATCCCACGGGCCTGGCTGCTGGGCAGGGGACGCCAGGTTCGGGGTCGCCCGCCCGCCTCCAGCAGCCCTTGCCACCTGTGCTCGCTGCTGTCCCCACTGCCAGAGTGGCAGCCCGGCTCCCCCACTCGGATCAGCTCGCCCTCCTCGAGGGCCTCTGCCTGGTGCTCTTCCTGCTGAGGGGCGGCCAGCAGCCCGGCGGCCAGGCTCGGTCGGCCTGCGCCTCCTCACCGTGAGCCTGGGCACGGAGCTCGGGCTGCCCCGCTGACTCGGGCGCAGGGCAGCGTGACTGGCAGGGCTTGGGCACCCGGGTCCTCGGGGTGAGCTGGTGCTCTCAGCAGTGTGGTCCTCCTCGGGGTCCCAGCATGGCCTCCCGGCCCCCCACGTGGTGCAACGCAGGGCATTTGCTGGGGTGCGTCTTCCTCGTGTGTCCGTCTGCTTCCCCTGCATCTCAGAACTGGTGACTTCACTGTGCCCTGGGGACGCCCTGGAGCCTGGAGCAGCCTGAGTCCCAGGGGGCTGGTCCCGGATCGCCGGCCTCTGCCCTCCCTGGGGCGGCTCTGCCGGGAGCGAGGCCACTTCCTGCCCAAGCCCGAGGGTGCAGACCGGAGGGCAGGCAGAGGAGGGCCAGCTCTGGCAGCTTCCGGGGCTCGAGGTGGGGCACGAGTGGCGGCCTGGGGTCCTGAAGCCAGCAGGCCTCCCCAGACAGCAGCCCGCAGGCAGCCGAGCGCCCTGGGGTAGAGTCGCCCACTGGGCACACGGGGCAGGGCCGGGGGGCCCTGGACGGAGGGGCTGCTGTGGTGGGCCTCCAGGGGCCTTGGTGTTGGGGAGATCTGCGGCGCTCGAGCCAGAGAGAGGGGAGACCTCGCTGTGACCGCCTCTGTGTCGGTTCCCCGGGCCTCTGGGTCCTGCCAGTGGCCTGTGGCCAGCTCTGGGAACTCGAGGCTCATGGGGCAGCAGGGCACAGCGTCTGCCCGCAGAGGGCGGTGAGGACAGGTGAGGTCTGTTCCGCGTATTGTACTGAAACCAGCGACTCCACCTGCCTGGCTTCTCTTCCTGATTTTGGTGCCTTGACTCAGGGCCCTGTCACCTCCCGGGTGCTGGGGCGTGGAGACAGGAGGCCAGCGGTCAGACCGGTGGGGCGAGCCGAGCAGAGGCTGGTAAAGCACAGTGCCTGCTGCTGGCTCTGCCCACGGCCCAGGCAGGTCCGGAGCACCCGTCGGTGCCAGGCCAGGGCTGGGGGAGGGCGAGAGTGAGTCAGAGGTGCAGCCTGGAGCCGCCACCTGAGCCCCGAGGAGCCCAGCCGGGACCAGGAGCTCCGGGGGGGACGTGCTGGAGACTCAGTTTGCTGGAGGGTCAGGGAGGGCTTCCTGCAGGGGGCGGTGCTTGGAGCAGATGCTGAGGAGCTTGAGTTTCAGAAGGGGACATGTGATCAAGGAGAGGTTCCCCTTGGTGTCACACCCTGTGCCGTGCCCTGGAAGGACCCTGGTGTCAGAGGGCAGGGTCCGCTGCACTGGGCCCAGGTTCAGCCTTTCCAGAAGGCACTGGGGACTTTGCCTCTCCAGCCCAGGAGTCGGGTGTGTCCTCTGGGCCCAGGGCACTAGTGCTGCTGGGCCAGAGGCCAGGGAGCCACGCTGGGCCTGGCTGCCCGGCACCGGCCCCGTGAGACTAGTGACTGTCAGACAGGAGATTAACTGAACTCAAACCTAAGGCCAGACCTCGGTGCCCCCAGCACACTGGCCTCACGGAATGCTCGGTACCTCGCTGGACGTCAGGAGAGAGTTTGCATCTGAGCAGGTCCCACTGCACGGCGACGGCCTCGACACAGTGCAGACTCGAGGGCTGGTGCCTGACCACGGGTGAAGGCCTGAGGTGGTCACTGGCTCCCCTCAGGGGTGCGAGGAGCCCAGGGCACCCCTGCCATGGGGCTTGGACCTGCCTGTTGACATTAAACTCAGGAGGGACGAGAGCAGAGGGACAGGTCCAAGTGACAAGAACCTGATCAGGCAGGGAGGGGCAAGGGCCATCTTGGTGGTCAGGCCAGCCAGCGTCCGTGTGAGTGGCAGGCAGTGCTGAATGCGGCGAGGGACATGCCCATCCGTGAAATGGGGAGCGAGTTGGGGTGGCAGGAGAACCCTCCCAGGGGGGTTTCAGGAAGGTGGGTTTCCTGGTGGGTGACCTTGGACCTGAGGACCAGGCGGCCCCAGAAGACAGGGGCTTTAGTGTCCACTCTCACACCCCTTCCCGGGGGCTCGGCCGAGGCTGCCCTGGAGTCCAGTCCACACCCCCACCCTTCCCCCCGGTCCCGAGGGTTGCCAGCCCAGTGTCCCCGACCTGGTTGGTACCTCCAGGCGCTGGAGATCACCCCAGAAGGGAGCCTTCTGGAAGGGGCTGGGCCTGTTCTGAGGGATGGCGCTGGCTGGGGGACGCAGGGGAGGAGCCCAGGGCTTTCCAGGAGGCCAGCAAGTGGACCCATGTGGGTCTGGGGACAGGGCGTCACTCCTGGGTGTGGGGAGTCTGCTCATGGGAGCTCCCGAAATGCCAGGTGAGGACTGGAGGGGCTTCCCAAGGACGGATCCCTCTAGCCCTCCAGCCTGTCAGGCACGAAGTGTCATCCTGCCCGTCTGTCAAAGATGAAATGGAACAGAGAGGTTAACTGACTCACCCAAGGTTACACAGCCAGGAAGAGATAGAGTCAGGGTTGGAACCCCCACGTTCCCTGCTGTCAGTTACCCCCCACCAGTACAGGTCTTGGCATAGAACTGCACCGGACGTGGAGGCAAGGACCTGCCCGGGTCCCTGCAGGCGGGTCCTGGCAGCCTCTCCCAGTCTCTGTGTTTAAAGGAACCATGGCGGCAGTTTCCCCGCGGCGAGGCCCTTGAAGTGTGCGAGCTCCCCGTCCCGTCCCGGGGCAGCATCCCCCACCCACCAGCCCCAGCCGCAGGCCTGCTTCTGTCTGGGGACCCGCTGTGCTGGACCTGTCCTGTCAGTGGGGCCAGGCGGGTTCTGCGATGGGCCAAGCACACCCTGCGGCTCGTGGGCTGGACCAGGTGGCCTTCCCTCCTGGCTCCCTGAGCAGGCTGCTCCCAGCGTGTGCCTGGGGCCTCGCTGGCTCAGGCCACCGCCTGGCCTGCATCACCACAGCGTCAGGCCTGGGCAGAGCGAGACTCCTCGCCTGAGCCTGCTGTCCCAGCTGCAGGATGGAGGGTGCGGGCACCTGCTGTCCCCAGGCCACCGATCGTGCTTCCTTTGGAGAGGGAGAGGCAGCCGTGCTTCCCAGTGCAGCAGGTCAGCGCGGCGGGCGGGTCTGGAGCAGGCGGCCAGCAGGACGCAGCCCTCAGTGCTCAGCTGGGCTCAGCATGACCATGTTGTCTCCTCGTGTTTCTGGGGAACTTCCTGGGAATTCAAGAGAAATCCCTCCAACGCTGCATTCCACAGGAAGAGCTCCTCGGGCGAAGCGAGGGCAGCTGCCACCATTGCACTGGGCATCCCACGTGGACAGGCACGGGCCATCCGCAGGGTCCGTCTCTGGGGGCTGGCCGGGAGAGGCCGACCCCCAGGGCCTGCCCCGGCCGTTCTGACGGGCAGCCGCAGCCTGAGCTGGTCTGGGAGGGCGTCCAAGTGGTGCAGAGCAGCCGGGCCCCGGCTCTAGTGGGAGAGGGCAGCTACTGAAGGCCACCATGGACATGGCGCTGGATAAATGGCTCCCGTCACAGGCTCCAGAACGCCCTTCCTGGCCCCAGCAAGAAGCCTGGGAGAATCCCAGCATTCATTGTTCAGCTGCAGCCCAGAGAGGGAAAGGGACTCGCCCTGGGTGTCCAGCAGAATGGAGGAGCAAGGAGGCCTCTTTGTCACTGCCCAGGACACCAGGCCATGCCCAGCACCTCAAGGCCCCTCTGCTGCAGAGCAGCCTGCTCGGCCCCAGGCCCGCAGCAGCCCAGCTCGACCAGGCCACCCAGGGCGCTGCTGGACAAGGCCCCAGAGTCAGGACGCCTCCTGAGTGACCTGACAGGAGGGACCCTGAACTGCCCACTTCCCCCTGGGCACCGGGCCTGATCCCAAGGGCCAAGAGGGAGCAGGTGCCTGCAGCTGCCCGCTCAGCTCTGCCAGAGGCCTGGGGTGTTCCTCGCTTGGCCCCTCTGTAAGGCCCGCAGGGACGCCCCATCCAGCCAGGGAGGGCGGAGGTGCCCGAGACCCCATCACCTGCTCCGTTCTGCCTGGGCCCCTCCGGCTCCGCAGGGCGTCCTCCGCCCTCCCGACAGGCCTCGGCCCTGCCCCGGGCTGCCGGCCGCTGGCTTAAAAGGTTAATCCCGGCTGTGCGGCTGGCCGCCCCTCCCGCCCGCGCTTCATGCTCCAGTTAATTAAACGCGCTGCCTGTCGTCGGAGGACAGGCCTGGGTATTTATTACACCTTGGCACTACACGGTGTCAGAGGCGCTCGCGGTTTGAAGAAGTGCTGGCGGGATCACCGAGCATCTGTCTGCGGGCAGGGGCGGGCGGGCGGCCACCCGGCGACCTGCCGCCTCCCCCGCGGGAGGACCGTGTTTACGGGGGAGTTCTGGCGGCTGGCGGGGCTCTGTCACCCGCGTAGACATCCTGGTTCCGGAGATTGTGTCTTGGAAGGATCGGGAGATGCCGTGAACACACAGGGACCCTCCTGGTGCCGTGCAGACGGAGGGACGCGCCCCTTCCAGGCTCCTCGTGGGCTCTTGCATTTTATTCTTATTTTTTCACGTGGGCACTGCGAACACACGCGGCTAATTGCAATTTTTTTGCTCAGAGGGGGGGCCTGGACGCATTCATTTTATAGGGTTTTTTTTTGTTCTCCCCCCTTAATAATAACGCTTTAAAGATGTTTGACATCTGTAACTAACAGCTGGCACCCTGTTATGGAAGGATGTCCTTTCATTTCAGAGCAGGTTGAACTGTCATTAATAGTATAATTAGGTGATTATCACTACATAGCAGAAAACTGCTTAATTGTAGAGATCGCTTTTCTGGGATTCCAGTCTTTTATGGTTATATTTGTCTGAGCCGTTTGGATTTTCATTATATTTTGGCATTTGCTGGGCTGCCTCTTCCGCGCTGGTTCACCCCCCTGGGTCTGCGAGTGTCTGACAGCTGCTCTGGGAGCCGGGGTCCTGCAGAGCCCGCGGGGCCCAGCCTCCTGGGAAACTTCACCTGGAGAGGCCTCCAGTGCCGGGGCCCAGCTGACCCCGTGCCAGGCCAAAGTCCGTGGGAGCTGGCAGGGCAGGGCGCCCCGGGGTGACGGCTCTCCCTGGGTGGCACCACGGATCGGACGTGTAACCCTGGAGTTAGGGTCTGCCGAGAGGCCACCGTCACAGTGCAGTCTGTTTTTATGGGACGTCCTTGATACACAGTGTCACCGATGCTTCTCAGTCACTTGGGTTCCAGGAGAAAAGCGCATTTAAAGGGATGTGGTCTCAGATGTAACTGGAATTTGAAAACAAATGGGTTTTACCGAACCCAAGAGGGCAGAGTCCATCTCCGCATGAAGGACTAAATGAACGAGGTGCTGCCCGCCTCCCACCTCCCGCCACCCGCCCTGCCACCCCTGGTGGCTGCGTCTGGGAGGCCTTGGCAGGTGCGGCAGGCTGGGTCCTCTGTCCCTAGAGGGGCAGCCCTGGACCCGTCCTTGTGGAGTTGAGGTCTCCTGAGAGTGAGGGTGCTCCTTGGGCATTGGGAGGCTCTCTGGAGGCCCAGGCCCTGGTCCCGAGGCCAGGGAGGGCCTGAGCCTGGGGTTGGCTGGGCGCCTTGGCAGCAGATGCCGTGTGCCCTGGGAACACCCAGTTTCCATCTTGCTTTGTGTCTGTGGGACCCATGGGACTTGTGGGGACCCTCAGTGTCGGTGCCTATCTTGGCCATCTGTCCCCATGGTGCCACACCGCCCACCTGAAGAACCAGCAGGCAGGTCCTTCCCTGACCACAGGCCGGCCAGGCACTGTCACTGCCTTGGTTGTCACAGAGAGGAAGCTGTGTCCTGGCGGTGGGGTGGCCAGCCCTGGACACCCTTCTGCCCTGAGGTTCTACCTGTGGTGGGTGATGGGCAAGGTCCTTGAAGTTGGGGTCCTAGAAAGCAAGAGATGCTGGCCTGCCCCCCACGCCACATGCCTCAGACGGGGGGCACCAAGGGCACTTCCGTTTTCATCTGCTGGCCTGGCAGACGGTGCCAGGGTGGGGAGGCGGTGACTCCACGCCAGTCGGAGCACAGAGCTCTGACAGGACCCTGCTCCTGCCCCAGCTGCAGTCAGCAGCGGGGCCCTGGCTGGCTCCCCGAGTTCTGCAGGCAGGGGACACAGCGGAAGATGACTGAGGGTTTCCTCTGCCTGGTACGGGCTCGTTTCACGCCCCCTCGACCCCCCTATTTTGCAGAGGAGGGAGCAGGGCCCTGCAGAAGGCGGCCAGCTATGGCCTGCGTGCCTTGGACTGGGGACCGTGCTCCTCCCTGCCTCTGCTTGGGAGTGTGGAGGGAGCTGGGCCACCCCGCCCAGCAGGGCAGATAAGCCCCACCCCAGGCTGCACCCTGTTCTCCAGATGGCCCTTCCTTCATGTGGTCAGTGGCAGCCCAGGGCCTCTCCCAGCGGCCTGGCTGGGCTGCCCTCTGCCCTTCCAGGGGCAGGGGGGCCATGCAGTCAGCTGTGTGCCTCCAGGCAAGCTCCTTCCCCTCTCTGAGCTGCTTAGCTGTCAGCCAGCTGGTGAGGGAGGCCTGTCTTTGTTCTCAGGAGCCGGGAGGCTGGTGAAGGGCCCTGCGATCCTCCTGATAAGGCCGGCTCTTCCCAGCCTCCGCCCTGGCTGGCGCCCAGCCGGCGGAAGATTGGCAGGGGCCTGTCCGCAGGAAGGGCCAGTGTCCCTAGACATTCCCTGTCACCCCGGAGGGTGGTGCCAGGCGGCTGCTCACTCTGCACTGTGCCTGGCTTTCATGGCTAGAGGACGAGGACCCCTCCCCAGGGTGGGAAGCTGACCGTGAGCCTCTCGGCTCCCCAGGCCTCAGGAAGAGGCACCAGCTCCCGCACCAGTGGGGCCCCCCTGCAGGGCCAGCGCCCACCTTGCCTTTGGGCAGACAAGGCCCCAGGGCTTCTCCCGTGTGGCCCTCTGCTGGCAGTCCCTCTGATTGCGGGTGGCAGGGACGCCTATTTGCAGAGGCCTGAAGAGCCTGGGGCGCCTGCCTGTCTCCCTCCAGCTCTGCCCCGCCCTGCCGTCCCTACGAGGCCTTCGCACAGGAGCTCCTCGCCTCAGGTCATGAGCGCCACCTCCTCCCGAGTCCTCTGGCTCGTGTCCTGCCCACCACGTCTGCGCTGTCGTGGCCCTTGGTGTCCCCCGTGTCCCCCGAGTTTGATTGTGCCTCCTGACCTGGACCCTGAGCTCTCCAGGACACTGGTTGGCTCAGTCCTCCCTCCAGGCCACTCCTCACCCAGGACAAGCCAGCAGGGCCTGGGGCTAGGGTGGCGGACATGGGGTCCCCATAGTGTGGACTTGGGGTAGCAGGGGGCCCTCCCAGGGCTCAGCATCTGCCTGGAGGGTGGGAAGGGGCTCTGGAACCTCTGGCTGGGGCAGCTCTGGGTCGGTGGCCCACAGTGGTGCTTTGTGCCCCTGGAGTCCTTCACGTGTGGGCAGAGTGATCATGTCGGGACGTGTGGGGATCCGCCTGCCCCGTGGCTGGGTAGTTGAGGCCCCAGGACCTGGGCCAGCTGGAGCAGCCACGGGCTGTGACTAGACCAGGGTCGGGGCGGACGGGGCAGAGAGGTGTCCTGGAGATCCAATGACATCGCATAGACCTGCAGAGGCCGTCGTGAGCCTGCAGGGCCTGAGGGCAGGGCCAAGGCTGAGGGTCATCCAGGCTGGGCTGGCCAGGCCTCTGCCCACAGAGCTCACTGGCTGGGCCATTAGAGGGTCCTCGGTGGGGCCTGTGCCGGGCACTGAGGATCAACAAAAGTCTCTGAGCATCTTGCCCTGACGCCATGGCTGGGGAGGCCAACAGTGGGCAGGGCAGGGACGGCCACAGGGCCACAGGGGAGGCCAGCAGGGAGGTCGGGAAGGCCTATTAGCGCCCCGACAGGCTGAGGGAGCTGGCATCTCTGCGATGCGGTGGCCGGTGGAAGGCCCCGGGGCTGGACATGACTCTGTTCCTGGACCAGCTGCTCGGTCTTGGGCTCCACACGTCCACTCTGCATGTTGCTGGGCAGGCTGTGGGGGAAGCAGCAGAGCCAGAGGAGGCTCTGGGCTGGGTGGTAGTCAGGTCTCATGGTGGAGAAATCGAGTATGAGAGGTGGGAAAGGGCGAGCTCAGGGTTAAAGAGTGAGCACCAGAGCCCAGGGAGCAGGTGGCAAGCGCTGGAAGCAGGCAGCCCCAGTGCACTGGGCGGCAGGCAGTAGTTCCCTGCCTGCTGGTTGACCAGCTGCTTCCTGGCAGTCTGCCTCTCTGGCCTCCTCTGCCCCGGGTCTCCTTCTGGCCTGGCTGTGGTGGGTGATGCCTCAGGGGTCCCTGTAGTAGCCTGTGTGCTCCTGCTTCCGGGACCCCTGAGTTGAAGCCCTGGCAGCCAGCATGCTGTCACAGGAGACGGACACTTGAAGGGTAGTTTGTTGCGGAAGCCGTCAGGTGGGCCCTGAGGTGGTAGGTAGCAGCCTCGTGGGAAGAGGCCTTCCTGCCAGCCGAGCACACTGCCCGAAGGCAGCCGTCTGCGGGTAGGGAGAGCCCCCAGGAACATGCCGTGCCCACCTCAACCCTGGACTTGCAGGCCCCAGGACCTCCAGAGGGGCCTGCTGTGGCTGACGCCCCACAGTCTGGAGCCTGGTCCTGGCCGTCCCGGCAGGCGAGCACAGTCACCGAGCCCCGGTGTGGTGCCCCGCGCTGCTCTGGTCCTGCTAGGCGCATGGGGGGCACTCCGGGCCGGCCTGGGGGCGGGTCCAGCGGGTCTTGTGCAGCTCCTCCCACACGGTCTCTGGGCCCCCTGCCCCACCAGGGAGCGGCTGGTGGAGGACGTGCCCCAGGGAGGGAGGCCACTGCCTGCAGGGACTAGGCAGTCTGGGAAGGAAGACCAGGATGTCACGTGCGGAGTGCAGGTCGCCCAGGTCCAGAGTGCTCAGCGAACCTGGCAGGAGGAGCCCGCGCTCCCTCAGGTGGGCCCAGCCAGGGCCTGGAGCGACTGCTGTCCAGGAGGCTGGGCCTGGTCTGCAGAGCCCCGGGGGCCAGGCAGGGGTCCTGGGGAGGAAGCTCTGCTCTCCTGGGAATACTGGGGGGTGAAGGCGGGGATCTTTCAGGACTGGGATTGGGAGAAGGGTGGGACATCGCCCCGCCTGTCCTGCCCGCAGAGGGTCTCGGGCACTGTGCGCGTAGGACCCGGGGCAGGACCCTGGAGAGCCGGGTCCCCTGGCCTCCACTCATGGAGCTTCAGTCGGTGTGGCGGGCAGTGCATCCACGGGTCGGGCCTGGCTGGGTGGCCGGTCATCCCGAGGGCCTGGCCTTACCTCCTGCTCGTCTCCAGGGACGGATGCAGGTGTCCGGGTGGGACCTCCGCAGAGGGGGCTCCGCAGCAGGAGCCCAGTGGGCCCGCCCAGCACTGCCGGATCCCCGCCTGGGCTCAGCCTGGCCGGCTGCCTCTGATCCCATGGCGTGTGCGGAGTCCAGCTCCCAGCAGACCCTGCGGAGGGCCTGGGGTCCGACGGGCTTATTGTTCGCTTCTGTTTGTGGTCCCAGCGAATGAACCCGGCGCTGTTCCACTGAGCTACCCCCCAACCCTTTTTCCATTTTATTTTGAGATGGGGGTCTCACTAGGTTCCCAGGCTGGCCTTGCTTGGGATCCTCCTGCTTCAGCCTCCCTAAGTAGCTGGGATCATGGACGTGCCCTGCTGTACCTCTGGGGCCTGCCTGTTTCAAAGTCCCCACCCCGAGTGGATGATCCTCCGATTTCGGGAGCCGAGGCTGTCCCTGCGGCAGAGGCCGGGCTTTTCTCAGAACCTCTGCCCCAGGACTGGCGTTTGGAGACAGCCCTGCGTTCCATCCAGGCTGGGAAGGACGGGCGGGCAGGCAGCTCCTGCCTGCTGAGCCTCCTGCAATCTCACCCAAACCACAAACCTGGCGCGCCTGGCACCTGTGCACTCTGACGACACTGCCCTCCCGCGGTGGGTCCAGCACCCCCACTGTGGTGTCTGGGAGAGGGGAGCCTGCCAGTGCTCAGCGTGACCCCAGATCCGCCACCTGGGTGGCAGGCCACCACAGCCCCGTGCGGGTCCTGTGGACCACGTGGGCCTGTCACTGGGAGAGGGCAAAGCATCCCAGGCCCAGCAGCACCTTGCAGGCCCCTAGCGAGGACAGCGGCCTTGCCTGTGGGTGCCCTGGTTGCCCCCAAGCTGCCACCAGGCCCCTGCAGCCCCTGCAGCCCCTGCCAGCTGCCCCAGCTCCGGCCTCTCTGTAGACATCAGCTTCTCTAAGCTCAGGTGATGGGGTGGGCATGGTGCCCACACGTCCCCCGATCCACTGGTGCCTTCTCACCCCAGAGCCCTGTGCTGCCCGTGGCTGGTTGGCCCTTGTCATTTAGCTGTTCCGAGCCAGCGATCGGGAGGCAGCGCAAACTGTGGCATTTGCTGAGCGTAAAAATTCAATTAATTCCAGAAGGCAGATTAAATATAAGTGAGTTTTAATAATTTGCTGTAAAGTCTCAGGATCACTGTGGGCAGGAAAGGAGCCACACATGCGTGCTGAGCAGGCTGGCACAGTCCGATGCCAGCAGAGTGGCCGCTGGCCCTGGGGGGCCGGGCCCCAGACCACCAGCGGCACTGGCCTGCGAGAGTGCCAGGTCCTGGAGGGCAGCAGACCAGGCTGCTCCTGTGCCCTGACACCCAGCCCGGCCCCGGCGGCTCCCGGACAGGCAGCCCTCCACCAGCGGGCACCCTTGGCCTGCCGAGCTGCCCTGCCTGCCCCATGGGCCCTGTGCCCTCAGCTCCACCACAGCCCCCAGCCCAGACCCACCTTTCTCCACCGGGGCTGAGGGTGCCCAGGCTCGGGCCCAGCAGGGAGCTTTAGAGAGAGGCCAGATCACAGTGGCCAGCTCCTCGCGGGCCTGCAGGAACCCGGGGGCACCGCAGACTCTCCATTGCGCCCACCCACGCACACGTGGTC
>JAJEJO010000666.1:121005-155238 GCA_020662805.1 Glaucomys volans
CCATTCACCCATCCATCCATCCATCATCCATCAATATATTCATCCATACATCCACCAATCATCAATACATTCATCCATATATCCACCCACCATCCATCCATCCTCCCATCCATCCATCCACCCACCCATTCATCCACCCACCCACCTGTCCATCCATCCCCCCATCCATCCATCACCCATCCATCCACCCACCCAGCCACCCCTCCACCCTGCCATCTGCCCACCCACCATCTCTTCATCCTTCCATCCCTTGTCCGTTTACCCTTCTACCTAGGCATCCCTCCACCCACTGCCCACTGTGGTCTCTCCATGGCCCTGCTAGCTCTAGAGGCGAGCTCTTTGCTCTACAGGTCTTGGCCACTTCACCACTGCTGCGTGTCTGTGGGGACATGTATGTGCCCTCTTTATGCTGGGTCCCCTTTGAGGGGGACGGGGGGACCTGGCCCACTTTCCTGTAGAACCCTGAGCTGACTTGGGAAATGAGGTCCCTGGCGGGCATGTTCTCGGACTTCTGGACTGACCCTAACCCTCTTTCTGCGGGGCTCCCCAGAGCGCGGCTGGGCACCCCACTCACCATAGCTCTGTATCCTCCCAGGCCATGTGTCCACTGACCAAACGCCTCAGACTTTGGCCCGGAGAATTGTTATTTTTTAATTGTTTTACTTACCGTCCACCGTTCTGCAGGGCTAAGGATTGAACCCCGTGCCTGGCACGTGCCAGGCAAGCTCTGTGCCGCGGAGCTGCTGCCCAGGCAGGCAGGAGGATTGGCTCTTTATATTCTAGTGCCCTGCAGCCCAGTGTGGCACCTCTCACCGTGTGCGGATGTTTACATTTAATTTTAGCCAGGTGTGGTGCACGTCTGTAATCCCAGCAACTCAGGAGGCTGAGGCAGGAGGATCACAAGTTCAACCCCAGCCTGGGCAACCTAGCAAGGCCCAGTCTCAAAATAAAAGGGGCTGGGAGTGGCTCTGTGCAGAGCAACCGGTTCCGTCTCCAGTACTGAAATTTAAAAAGTTAATTTGAGTTGAATAAAATTAAAATTAAAGATTTATTTCTTCACACTGGCCACACTTCAGGTGCATTAGTAGCCACTGAAGCCTGAAGCCACTGGCCGGTCAGAGACGGGACTCCGCTGGCCTGGACGCGGGCAGCTGTGTGCTCTTCCGCCTCCACCTCGCTCTCTGGCCGGCTGTCTCTGCTTTTCTCATCCCAGAAGGAGGCTGGGGGTTCCGGCGTGCGTGACCCCGGGGCTGCACCTGCACGTCATGGTGCCTGTGGCCTGTGGGCAGTGTGCTCTGCCCACCGGGTCTCTGCAGCTATGGCCCCACCAGGCCGCCCTCCTCCTACTCCCCGTAATTATTTTCCTGGATGTTGTGAATTAAATCTCCCAGGAGCTGCAGGAGACGTCTTGGGCACAGCCCGCCTGCCTCGAGGCGCCGATGGAAGTTGTCAAATGAATGAGGTCGACTTGCACTGGGGACCCAGTTCTCTCTGAATGTGATTCCCCTTCCTGTTACGGGGAGCTTCCTGGAGAAATCGTAGAAATAACAAACCCATCTCCATACCCGCCGTTCACCCGCTACCTCGAATTCTTTGGGGGAGAAAGGTGGGGAAGAAGAAATAATCTGCAATTAATAATTAAGAGAGGATCAGAGCACGAGTCAGAGGACCCTCGAGCAGTGTCCTGAGAAGGGTGAGCTGGGAGTGGAGCCCTGCCTGGGAGTGCGGTGGGGAACCTGGGGAACTGGGCTCCACCCTCGTCCCACCCCAGTTAGAGGTGGGGACAGTGACCTCAATGCTATGGTCCCGCCTGGTGTGAAGCCTGGGGACCTGGGTCACCAGGGCAGTGGAGCTGAGCCGAGACCTGGCTTCCCGTCCACCTGCCAGCCCTGGTCACCTGTGGCCACCAGCCTCTTCCGCTCCCCTCCCTGGGAGGAGTTGGAGAAGGAGTTGGTAAGCCTGCCTTCCTCCTTCCTGTCACTCCTCCTCCTCTTCCTGAGGTGGCTCTGTGTGGTGGTGTCACCTAGGGGACAGGTGCAGTTGTCACCCCAGCTGTGGGCCAGGCTCTGAGACTCCTGGCCTCACATGCCTCCTTCTCTGTAAGGGGGGCTGGGGCCTTTGCCTCGTGGCTTCTGTGGGGGCTTCTGGCGAGCACCGAGCAGCCTGCAGACCCGGGGCCCCTCTTCCAGGCCCAGCCGGACGGCGTGGCTTCTGGGCCTGCTGCCACCTTGGGTTATTAACGGGCGGGCTCAGGTGGGGTCAGAGCAGCGTGGGGACTTTCCCAAGGTCACAAAGCAATTTGCTGGCTGAGCCAGGAATAGAACTCTGGGGCTGGGCTGTGCTAACCCTGAGCTCGAACTGCTTGCTCGGCAGGTCTGTGCAGAGCAGAGCCAGCGGGGCGGGAGGGCTCCTCCAGGTGCCCCACGTGGGCAACGGACTAGTGGCGAAGGCCAGGCCTGGGGCTCCCTCCAGGGCCTGGGGGGAAACTACCCTGAACTCGAACTGACGGTGCTGAATGGCAGCGTCTGAGTGTGTCGCTGTGTGTGTGTGTGCGTGCGTGTGCGTGTGCGCGCGCTGCTTCTGAGATCATCTGGGAGCTGGTGAAAATCACCATGCACCCAGCACTTCTCTCCCCAGGACTCCTGCCACCACACAGGACGTGCCTGACCTCGGAGGGGCGCCAGCCTTCCAGAGCCACAGGCCCCGCAGACGCCAGGGCTGAGCCTCCTGTCCCGCGGGCCTGTCTTGGGCAGGAGGCGTGTGCAGTCGGTGTCGGTGGCTGGTGGGAATTCGTGTCTGAGGTGGCACCCTGTTAGAGGGCTTGGGGCAGAGGTGGGAGGTGCTGTCCCCCATGGCTCAGTCTCCTGGGCACGTGGCGGGAAGTGAGAAGGCAAGGAGGGTCAAAGCTGCCATCTGGGGCGCCTCCCTGGAGCCAGGGGCAGAATTTCCAGCCAGGGTGGAAGAGAAGCTGGACAACAGGAGATCGGAGGGGCCAGGAGGGTGCGCCAGGCCACCGGGCCATCTCCGCCAAGGCAAGGAGAGCCACTGGCCCGCGGGGTGGACGGCCAGCAGGGTGTGTGGCCAGGGCTGGCGGTCTGAAGGGGTGCGTTGCGGGCCTGAGTCTCAGTCTTGAAGGTGAAGGTGGAGACAGAGGGGTCGGAGCCCCTGGTGCCGTGAGTGAGAGGAGGTGACAGCCGCTATGGCTGAGCCCCATGAGGCAGAGGGGACATGGGGGTCACTTTGGTGACTTCACCTGGAATGGGGGCACCAGGCCTCTGAAGGGGTGGGGTGTGCAGAGCAGCCTTTGGGGAGGCAGGTTGAGGACCTGGGTCAGGAGGGAGCACAGGGGGTGGCGGGCGGGGGCGGGACTCCAGCACGGGCTTCACAGCCAGGCTGGTCATAGGCCTGGACGGTGTGGAGGCCCCTCTCTGGGAACAGTGGAGCCAAGCAGCCAAGGGGACTGGGGCCTAGGGGAAAGGGGGAGCTGGACCTCCTCAGCCGGCCTCCCCCAGGCTAGTGGCCTCAGAGGACCCAGGCAGCTGCCCAAAGCCTTGACCAGCACTCCCAGCCGTGTCCTGAGCCCAGACCCAGCCCCTCCTTTCCATCTCAGCTTGTGACAGATTGTGAAGACATCAGTACAAGAGCCGGAGCCGCAGGCACCTGGCCTGCGGAGGTCCAGGGGAGACCCGGCCCTGGCCCGGCCCTGTGGTCTGCGGGGCCCACCTGCCGGGGTGCTGGGCGGGGAGACAGCTCTCAGGACGGCAGGCCCCATTTGTCTCTGCGGCTTGTGAGACTGCGGGCCTAGAGGCAGCTGGGATTCCAGTGACAGTGTGGGACTTCGTGACAGACAGGAGGTGATCAGTCAGAATGGTCAGGAGCAGAGCGGGGGCGGCGGTGGAGGAGAGAGCAGCTTCTGGCAGGGGCCCCTGGTCTGCGGCCTCGGCCTCCGTGATGGCGGTTCTGCCCCCCAGGGAGCCGCAGGGAGGATCCTGGCACCCGGTGGGTCCCGCCAGAGCTGCTGCCAGGCGGATGGTGCCACGAGGTGGGGCTGGCGGGAGGGGGCCGGCAGGAGAGCCGTGCGCAGTCTGCAGACTGTGGCCGCACGCGGCAGAGCTGTGGGGCCCTTAAACATGCCACCAACCTGGGGACCTGCAGTGAGTCTCTGGAATCCCCCCGTTTGGGGCTGAGTGGGGCGGGGAGCTGGTCTCCGCCACAGGTCTTCCTGCCCACTCGGGTCTGTCCTGGGCCTCGGGACTCGCTGACCCGTGGCCTGTCACTGTGGGGTGCCCTGGCAGGGTCCTTGGTGGACCTTCTCCTCTGGGCCTGCCGGCGGAGCAGGGGCGCCCTGAGGAGCCCAGTCCAGCGGGCATCCGGGCTGGGGGTTGCCCTCACCTCCCCACAGGGACTGGCCCGGGGCGGGGTCCTGGACAGGGGCCCCCTGCTGCCTGATGGCCTCCAGCAGCCTGGCTTCCACATTCCCTCCGGTCTGTCCAGGGTCACCACTGGCTGCTCTCCAGCTGCGTGGCCAGGTGGCAGGGGCTTGGCAGCCTGTGGGCAGACGGGTGCCTGTTTCAGGGTCTCCACCTCCAGCCCCTGAGGCTTCCTTCCTGCCCCTCTGGGGCCCAGTGGGATCCGGACAGCCCTCCAGCTCGAGGGCTCAGTGTGGACTCCGGGATGCTGCTTGGGGCCCGGGGGTCTGTGCCAGGGTGGGAGGCCAGCAGGAGGAACAGCTGGAAGCACAGGGTGCTTGGGTGTGACTGGCCTCTTGTGGCCCTGCCGGCAATGCCAAGGGCCACCAGTACATGTGACAGGGGCTTCCCAGGGTCTGCTGCCCTTGGGCTGCTGGCAGAGTCCTGGAAACCACCAGCCTGCCGGGTCAACCTCTCAGGACAGGCGGGGGCCCTCAGGGTGGCGTGCTTGAGCTGGAATCTCATGACACCCTCACCATTGCAAGGTGGCCGTCGGTGACATTTAGCACAGTTGCAGTCTCTGCCCAGGAAACCGCCCCTTGCAGCCGCCCTCCCTTCTCGACCCTGCACAGCCCATCCCCGTCCCATGGGGAGGCCGTCTGGCCTGGACCTGTGGTGTTTCAGGGGGCCTCCTGTTGCTCCTTCTTGGGGGGCTGAGTGCTGCCCCGAGTGCAGAGGCCTGTCCCTGAGCCTGCCCCCCGCTAACGGACACCTGGGTGGCGTCACCTGTGAGCTGCTGTGCGTGGCCCTGCTGGGCACGTCTACACAAGGCCGCGTCCGGAGTCCTCGTGTCTTTCCTCTGGGGCTCGGGGGGCAGGTCCCAGTACAGGTCAGGACTGGCTCCTGCCGGTGGCCGAGCGTTCACCTGTCTGTCCTCCAAGGCACAGGTGGACTGGGTGGACACTGAGGGGCCAGCCCGACCAGGTGCTGCCGGGGACTTGGTGTCCTGCGGCTCTGGCCCTCTCCACGGCTCCTCCTGCTGCCCCCCAGGCCGCGGGACCTGCAGCCGGATCGGGGCTGTGCTCTCTGGGGTCGCTGCTGATTCTCGACGTGTGGGGAACAGAGAGGTGTCCGTTGCCCTTGGTGCTGACATGGCCTCACGTGACCGGCCTCCTGCCATCTGGCACTGAAGAGCTCTTCCCCATAAAGCTGAGTGTCCATGCTGCTGCCTCCCATTCCTCCTGCTCCAAGCCGGGTGATCCGAGGCTCGGCTGCCTGCCAGGCGCCAGGCATGACGCTTTCCCCTTTACTAGCTTGTCTGGCCGCAGGCAGGTGGGGGACAGGGCGGTGGCTCTTGCAGGTGGACAGCTGGAGAACCCGGGATGGCTGGGTGCACACAGGCCTTGCAGGGTCCAGCAGGCTGTGCCTTGCCACGTGCCCGCTAGGCTCCCTGGGAGCTGTTTTAAAATCTGCTTTTTAGGGACTGGACGTGGCTCGGCGGTGGCAGAGGTGCACAGCGGGCCCTGGGCTCAGTCCCCAGCGCCCTAAAACACACCAGAAACTGAATGTGCTTTTGGATGATCACTGGGCGGTTCCCGCTTCTCGGAAGCCTGGTGTGGAGGTGGTGATGGAGCGGGGGCTTGGGGGACATGGAGACAGTTGAGTGGCCAGAGAGGGTGGCCACAGGGGGAGAGAGAGGCTGAGGGGCATCTGGGCCGTCAGAGTCCTCAAAGGCCCAGCCAGGGCATCGGCAGCCTGGAGCCTGCTATGCTGCTGGGACTGGTGGTGGTCTGGTGGGAAGGGACGCAGGCTGTGCGGTCTGGCTGCCTGGGGGACAGAGCCCTGTCCTGCCTGGGTTTTGGTCAGTGGTGTGGCTGGAAGTGGCACGCTGTGCCTGACAGTTGGAGCTTGGGCTGCTGTTCTGGGACCCTCTGCCCACCCCTGCTCACCCTCGAGGCCAGGCCTGGCCACCCCTGTCCCCACGTCTCCAGGCAGGCGGGCAGCGGGGACTCTGAGTGCGCTGCGATTTCAGGAAGCCTGCTGAGGTAGGGCCGCTCGGGGACACACTCCCTCCTGGCTCTGCATCCCAGATGTTGACCGGGAGGAACGCTGACCAGGTTTCTCAGTATGAAGAACGGGAAGCTGGCAGCAAGGAAGTGGAACTGCCCCCTCCCTGGCCGCAGCGAGTGGAGGCAAGCCCCCGCCTCGCCCCGCAGTGGGCCTCCAGGGCCCCCGTCCTCGTGGGCAGGAGCACCTGGCTCTGAATGTGGGTGGCAGGTGCCCGAGAGGGGAGCAGGCTGTGGAGACTGCTGGGGATGAAGGGGCTCGGCCCCGTGCGAAGGCTCAGCCATGTGGACTCAAGGGCTTCTCAAGGTTTCAGAAACCCTCCAGGTTTGAACTTGACCAAGGCCAGGCCACTAGGCGGCCAGGCTGGTGGTAAGGAACTTACATCCCAAAATAGTCACAGGGGTCTGGGGTTGGGAACTGCTGGTGACAGCAGAGTCCAGATCTGCCAGGCCTGGAGGCCCTGGAGTCACCGCCCCTGGAGGGTCTGAGCACTGCCCCCGCCCACCCTTCCCCTCCCTGGCCCTGGCCCTGGCCCAGCCATATAAAGTTTAAAGGTTTTAAATGCAAATATTTCTCTTTTATAGATGCCAGCTGTCTCCAGAGAGCGACTGCTCCCTGCTCAACTTTATTGTCCAATTAGCTTCCCATATCTGGGTCCTGGAGGCTGGGGGGAGGGGACGAGGCCCCTGCCCACTCCCAGCGGGAGGCTGCACCCTGGCCTGGCTTCTGGGGTGGGTGGGGGACCCAGGTCACACTGGAGGGGGCGGGGGCACGCTTCAGATGTCCAGGCTCCAGCAAGAGACAGGACCAGGGCAGTTGGTGGCAGGGGCATTCTTCTCTTATTTGGAGAAATAAAAGCAGGCAGCCCGCGCACACTGGTTCCCTTCTTCTCCCCTCCAGCGCCCCCTCCCCACCCGCCTTCCAGCCGTGCGCCGCCGCGTCCCCATTCACGGGGCTCTGCGGCGCTCACAAAGCGAGGCAATTAGAATTGAAAATCTATGCAAAACAGCTGTTAACTGTTGTAAAGGAGCGCAGCTGCGTGCAGGGCCAGGAGTGGAGCCGGCCACTGAAAGGGCAGGCCGCGCGGCGCGCCGGGGTGAAGAGGAAACTCCTGACCTCGCGGAGGGATCGCAGGCCGGAACCCTTTCCTGCTCCCCTGGGGCGACCGCGGCTACCGGCAGCCGATCGCTGTCTGTGGGGCTGGGGAGGGGCGCCCAGCATCCCAGGAGAACCCGCCTCCTGCCGGAGGGGCAGCGGGGGCCGGGCTGCTTCTCCTGCGGGTGCTGGGGCCCATCTTTCCTCCGTCCTGAGCCCGCTCGGCGGATCTGGGTTAAGCCCAGCACAGAGCTGGGGGGTGGGGGGCGTCGCTGCCTCTGCGCCACGCCGCGTGCGCCCCAGGGAACTTGGCAAAGGCGCTGCTTCCCAGGCCCGGCAGGAGACCGGCTGGCCAGGCAGGGCCAGGAAAGCTGTGTGCACAGCCTTCCCCCTTTAAGACCACCGCACTGTGTGATCACCAAGGGTGGCCCTGGCGCCTGGAGAGACAGACTCCAGAGGCGGCCATGGGAAAGCCTTCTTGGAAGAGATAAGGTTTAAGCCGGGCTTTGAAAAATGGGCAGGACTTGACCAGCGATAGCCGGCAGGGAAGAGCAAGAGGAGTCGGTGGGGCGCGAGTTGGAGATAGGGGGCAGACCTCCCAGCCCTGCCCTCAACCTCCTGGCCCTGGATTTAGTTGGCTCCCTGGGCTGGGAGACAGGAGGGGGGGGGCAGCCACCAGGCCCTTCCCAGCCTCTTGACCCTCGGGGTTTTCAGGTGCTGGGCAGAAGCAGCCCCAAGGGAGTGTGGCCAGAGACCCTGCAGGCGAATCTTCCTCAGGAGTGGGCTGACCAGGTCGCTGCTTGCTGCCGGGTACAGCAGCCAGGGGCTGGATCTGGCTTGCACTTGGATTTCTGAGCCCTAGGCAAGTTAATTAACCTTCTCCCCCCTCCACTCTGTAATGGAGGTCACTGCCTGCTTGGCGGCCTCCAGGCCCTGAGCGACAGGGGCCAGCAGCCCTGCACTTGTCAGGTGCTGGTGAGTGGCAGGCCTGATCCTCACTCCCGCCCACAGAGGCCGACCTGGATGCTGGCCCACCCAGGTGCCGCACAGGTGAGGCCAGGTGGTGTGGAAGTGCAGATGTGCCCTGTGTGCCAGGAGTGGCGGGTGGGGTGCAGAAGACTGCTGGATGTAGGTCGTTTGTCATCCTGCTGCGACCCTGGAGGGGAGGAGCCATGTGCACAGGGGCCTGGGACCCCTTGCCAGGTGTCCAGGGCCCACATTACAGAGGGCTGCTTGGGGTTGTGACTGCTGCAGGTGGTGCCCAACCACCTGGGCACCTGGCCTGGCGCAGGTAGGTGCCCACGAAGTGGTGGTGAGGGTCTGGGATTCCTGCTCTCACCTTCCTAATGCCCTGCCCCACCGGCCCTCTGGTGCCAGCACGCTTCAGGCAGGGTATGGAGTTTTCAGTCTGTCTTCCGGGAAGTCTTGTGGAACCCCCGCCAGCGCCAGCGGTCTAGGGAGAGGCAGCCTCTTGGCACTGGCCCTCCACCCCCTGCACCGGAGTAGTTAAGGTAGTCCTGTTTACAGAGCCCTTGGGCTTCTCCATCCCCAGGGGTGTAGCTTCCGTGGGGGTGGGGCTGGGACTGGAGTGGGCAGGGTTCACCCAGGTGTCACCAGGGAGGCTGTGGCCCCCTGCTCCCTGCTCAGGGGGTTTAGGGTGTGGGCCTGAAGAAAAAGGCCACAGGACCCTGGGAGAGACCATTCAGTGTCCTGGGGCAGGCGTCCTGTTCTGGGAGGTGTCCCCTACAGGACCGTTCTGGCTCCTTGCTCTTTCACCCCATTCCTCCTCTTCCACCAGGTTTCTAGGCCAGTGGGAATGCTGGAAAGAGATCCGGGAGGGCGCGCTTGGCCAAGGGAAGGCTGGGCTGGAGGAGCTGCCCTGGAGGGAATGGAGGGAGGCCAGCCTTACCCCGTTGTGGGTCCTCATTAGCAAGGGGCGCCTGGCTGCCGGAGAGCACGTCCCACTCAGAGTTGGAGGCTCTGCACCCAGATTACTAATTTCCTCCTGCCAGGGACACTGACAGTGAGTGTCCTCCATCTCCCAGTGCCAGCCAGCCTGGTGGCCACCAGCATTTTCTGACCAGGATGCACATAACCGGCGCGCTGCTGCCCCCCGGTGGTCGTGGGGGTGTCTGGCAGCTCTTCCCTCCATTGCGGGGCTGGTCGGGGACAGACTCCAGGTGTGAGCAGCTAGGGGGCAGGGCTCCAAGTTCACCTTTGTGCACTGAGGCCTCGAGCACTGCGTTCCGCAACTTCCTCATTGGAAACCAGGACAGGACCACCCCTCTCACAATCCAGTGGAGCCAGCCAGATACACTCGAAGGGAGCGGACAGCTCTGAAAATAAGCCAGGTGACACCTCTCAGGTCACCCACACATTCTTACGGTTGGCTGGCCTGGTCCTGTTCAAACAGGTGGAAACGCTGAGCCTCGTCCTGCCGCTGGCCCGAGGGCCTCCTCCAGGGAGAGGGAAAGAGACGCTCGGTTCTGGCGAGGGATTTGGAGGTCGGGCCAGGGTGTTACCTGGGGAACCTGGCTGGGAGGCACCTCCTGGCCAGGTGCGAGATGCTCATTTGCATGTTCTTCCCCTCCCCCCGCAGCCCGCGATCCAGGTGGGAAAGGGGCTGAGCCCGCCCCGGAGGCTTTTATTTTTGTTTTTACGACTGGAGGCCAGTTGTCTAATTCTCTCCCGACACCTCCCTGTCCTCCCCTCCCCCCGCTCGTGACTCCGGCGGGGGTGGAGGCGCCCCCCACCCCGGCCGCCTGGAGCCGGGTGCATCGTCCGGCCAGTGCGGGACATAAATTTCCGGAGGCCGCGCTGCCGAGTGGTGCGTAAATTAAAGCGTTGGCCAAGGCCGCGGCCCGCGGAGGGGGCACCGCGGGGAGCAGGAGGGTCGTGAGCGGGAGGCGGTCCCTCCCGCGTGAGGAGGCCAGGGCCCTGCGCAGGTAGGAGCCAGTAACGGCGCGAGCCGACCTCGCCGGCCTCGCCGGCGCGTTTCCCTTTTCGTTTGCGGTCGGCCTGGAGCCTTGTGCAAGGTGGGGGGCCTGCTCGCGTGCCCCCGCTCGAAGGCGCACCGGAACAGTGCGCGGCGGGGGAGCCCGTCGGTCCCCCGCCCCAGAGGACGCACAGGCTGGTTCTGCGCCCCGCTGGCGCGGGCCCCGAGCGCTCGCAGCCCTCCAGCGTCATCGGGAACAGATGGATGGGGGTGGCAGGCGCCCAGCGCGCGCTCCCGTCGCAGTCCCGGCTGGCTCGGGGAGGGAGGAAGGCGGGGGAGGAGGCCGGCGGGGACGCAGCGCGCGCCTGCCAAGCTCGGCGCGGGCATGTCCCGGGGCAGGTTTGGGGCTGGCAGAAGCGCGCGCTGGCACCGGGGCGGAAAGTTGAAACCCGCAGCGCGGCGCTGGGGTGGCCCCCCGGGGGCACTGTTTGCCTCGGGCTCCGCAGTAGGAAAGCGGCGTGTGCGGGCCGGGGAGATCCCGCTGGGAGCTCGGCGTGCGCGGGGAGGCCAGGGGACCCCTGCGGGCCGGAGTCACCTCTGACCCCGCGCTTCCTGGCGCGGGGGGGGGGGCTTGGGGGGGGGGCGAAGTCGGGGCGGGGGGGGGGGGGGGTGGGGCCCCCAGTCCCTCCGGGCCGCCTGGGGGTGCCCCAGCATCTCGGGCCGGCCCCTGGGGCCGGCCGGGCGGGTGCGGGGGGGGGGGGGGGGGGGGGGGGGTGCCAGGAATGGGGAGGTGCTGCGCTGGGGCCGGTGGCGCGGCGGATCGTGCCAGTTTCTGGAGGCGGGTGGCCTCGCCTCTGACCGCAACCCCAGCTACTTAATGATCCCCCTGGCGCAGCGGCGCCTCCGTAGACACTGCAGCTCCTGGGACGTAGGTTCTTTAAAGAACCTCCCCCGCCCCCCATCATGGCCTTCAAAGTTTTTAAAACGGAACAGGAGCTTCCCAGAACTTTGGGCTGAGGCAGAAGGCACAAACCGCCTGAGTTTTTCACAGTCACCCTTTTAAGTCGGAATAATAAGGTCGGGCTTCTTGGGGACTCGAAGGGGTTTAACACACAGCGTCCCCGGCGCACACCAGCCCCAAGGACGGTGTCCTCCAACAGGCCCCGACGCAGTGTTCTGCGGTGCGCGGGTCACGGGGTGCTCGGAGTGCCAAGCCCTGTTGTGGGCGCCGGGGAAGCGGTTTCGAGGAGAGGACGGGCCCTGCTCTCGTGGGGGCGTGCTGGAAGCGACTGCGCCCTACTCTTGGGAGTCGAGGGACCAGTCCGGCCCCCAGCGTCTCCGCGACCCCGGAGCAGTCAGCCAGGGGGTCCGAAGGAGCGAGGGGGCGGCGCCTCCCCTGCACCGCTGGTGTCCGGGGCTCACCTGGCCACCGGGCGGGGGAGGGGCATGTGGCCGCGCGGGGTGCTCCGGGCGCCCGTCGGTGCGCGCGCGTGCGTGTGTGCTTGCGGCTGAAACCCGACACCTCCCGCTGGCTGAGGTCAGGGAGCCCGGAGCGAGCCAGTGGCCCGGGAGTGGGCGGCGTTGCGCTTGGGTGTGTCCTCAGCGGCGGCGACAGCAGCAGGTGTTTCTTGGCCGGGGCCCCGGAAGCTCCACCTCCCCAGCGGGCCCGAGCTGCCGCCGCCGAGCAGCCCCGGGTGAGATAAGCAGTTTAGACAAACACTGGGCGACGGTGGCTCCAGCATGTGTCAGGCGAGGCGGAGCTGCGGCGCCCTGGCATGAAAGGTGAGCGCGCCGCAGAGGGCGGGGGTCCCCGCGCTCGCCCGACTCCCCTCCAAGTTCGCGGGTTCCGCGGGGGCGGCCGCCAACGGCTCCCGGGCAACTTCCCCCGAGTGTGAGCGGCGATAAGAGCCAGGAGGGCGGGCAGCGGACCAGAGGCCACCCTCCCCCCGCGCTCGGCAGGGACTGCGGCCCGGGCTGGCGGCCGCCTGGGCGAGGGGCTCGTGAGTGCCGCCGCCGGGGCTTCTCGGCGCGCCGCGGGCGCCCGGCGCCGGAGGAAAACTTTGGGCGGCCGTGCGCCCCCGCGCAGGTGCGGGCGGGGGGCGGCGGGGCGCGCGGCCGGGTGCTCGCCAGCTCCCTCCCCGCCCCCACCCGGTGCGGGAGCCGCAGAGGGCGGGACCGCCGCCCGCCGGGCCCTGACCCCCGCGCCCCGCGGCCCGGCGAAGGGCGCGCCCCTCCCCCGCCGAAGATGGCTGCCCGGCTCGGAGGTGGGAGGGCGATGGCACATCCGCCGCCCCCCGCCCGCGCTGCCCTTTCCCTCCCCGGCCCTTCCTGCTCCGCCTGGATGCGCCTCCCCGCCCCCGCCTCCCGGCCGGCGGCCGCGCTGACGGCGGTGAGTGGCCCGCCCGAGTGGAGCCGATTCAATTATATTGCAGCACCAGAGACACCTCCTCGCCGGCCGGCCGCCCGCCTCTCCAGCAGGCTAATTAAATTCCCTCGGCGGAGGCGGAGCGGGAGTGGGCTCGCCCTCCCCGGGCCGCCCACCCCGCCTCCCCTTGCGAGCGCCGGGTGGGGGCGAGGGGCCCGCCTGGGAACCCGCAAGGCGACCCCGGCCCGGCGGTGGGGGGAGTGCGGGTGTGGGGGAGGCATGGCTCAGTGGCCGCGGCTCGGCGCCCCCTTGCACGTGGTGGGGCTGAGCGCGCTTTTGAGTTTTGAGGGCTGTGTGCCCGGCGGGGGGGAAGCACCTGCTGGCCCCCGGCTGAGTGGCGGATGCCAGCCCGAGTGGAGTCGGTTTGGCTCCTGCAGGCCAGCCTTTGTCTCAGAGCGCGTTTAAAACACACTAAACCCTCGCTCACCCCTGTGGGGTCTCATCTGGCGCCTGAGGGGTAGGGGCCACACAGGTTGGGGTTTGGAAACAAAAAGCAGGACCACCAAATGAAAAAAGGATCCCTTTGTAAAAGGGGCCGGGACAAAGGGCGTTCTGGGAGGAGCGTGCTGCCTAAGCCGATTTCCAGGCGTGGGACAAAGGGGCGGGAGGTCCCCCGTGGGCTGCCCCCGCCAGGAGGGATGGGGACCCTCTAGGTAAGCAGCCTTCCTTTGCCTTCCCCTGGGTTACTTAAGCCTGGAGCATTTAAAGGTTGCTCACCCTGTGTTTAGGGCAGCCCCCGCCCGCAGGGAGGAGGAACCTGAGGTGCGGGCTGCCTCTGACTCAGCCGCCAGCCACAGGTGAGGGGCCCAGGGCGCAGGCTCCAACTGGCAGCGTGTGTCATCCCAGCTGCCGGCTGTGCGGGCGTGACGCCGGCCAGGTAGGCTAGGAAGCTCTCCTGCTCCGCCGGGCCTGGCTTTGCACAAGCAGCTTCTTTCCTACTTCTCCAGAGTCAGCCTTGCCTCCCCTGGGGGCTGCCCTGATTGCTGGGTGCAGGTTGGCTCTTGTCACTCAGTCTGGCAGGGGGAGCAGACACTGAAGCCAGGAGGGGAATGGGGGAAGCAGGAGCCAGCCGCCGTGTGACACTTGGACTTCTTTCCTGAAGCCTGGGTGCTGGAGCAGAGCTGGTGAGCAGCCAGCGGGAGACCCAGGTCAGCCCCGCCTTGGGAAGGAGTGGGAGGCCCAGCCCTGCTCCAGGCACTGTCCTGTCTGTGGGCGGGGCTCTGAACCAGGAAGGACAGTAGGCTGTCTTGTGTAGTGTGGGCCTGGCCTGGTGGGGACAGCCTCTAGGATTCTGGCTGGTCAGAGTTGATAGGTCCTTTAAACTTGGTATTCAGACATTGCTGGGCACCAGACCTTCCGGGACCCTGGTAAGCTGCCCCTTCAGGGTTTCCCAGGGGATTCTAGTCTGCAGAAAGGAGCCGGGCTCACTGGTCCCTCCCACAGGTGAGCACAGAAACGCTCGAGAGGCCTGGGCTGGCACAGGCTTCCAGCAGGAAGCTCTGGTGGCCTTGGAGCTGCCCTCTGGCAGGCCTTTGGCTGCAAGTAACTTCCCTGTCTCTGGAGGAAGCAGACCCAAGAGCACTCTGTGGTTTCAGATCAGAAGGGGCCCTGCTGGGCTTAGCCTCTCCCCAGAGGAAGGAGAGCAGGGCACGCACAGCGCCACTTGGTGGCAGGTGCAGCCTGGTCAGCCCAGGAGTCGGCCCTCGACCCACCAGACAGGTGCTGCGAGCTCCTGGGCTGAGAGGAAGGGGAGGCCTCCGGGCTGCAGCCCCTCGCTGAGGGCGGGTGCAGTGTCTTCTCTTCCAGAAAAGCGCAGGTGAGCAAGACCTGGCTGCCACCTTTTTACTTGCCCCCAGGAACTCGCAGGGGCTTGTGGAGTCATGGTGCAGGGCCGGTTTTTCCTGGCCCCGTCAGGAGCCTTGGAATTCCCAGCCTGGGTTACTCCAAGTCCAAAGCCCGCGAGGTTGGACGGAGCCCTCTGGGTAGCATGCTAATTACCTGTGCCGAGGCAGCGGCAGCGTCCTTTGAGACGCGGCGCCACGCAGGCCTCCATCCTCCCTCCAGCTGGGAGAGCCGGTTTCAGCTGCGGAGGTCCCTGTTTGAGGTGGCAGCACGGCCTGCCGACTGCTGCGGGCCAACTCTCTTGCTTTAATTTGTGCCCCATGGAGTCTCAGATCTCGGTGGCCTGGCCAAGTGCGGCAGGACTGCTGCTGGCTTCAGTTCCCACGCGGCCTTTCTCCCCGGCCAGGCCACAGCCCGGGAGGGGGTGTTTCTGAGTGTCCCTGTCAATGAGAATTTATTGAGCACCTCCTCTGAACCCAGCCGAGCGCTCGCTGCCGGAGGTGTAGACAGATAAAACAGGACCTCGTCCAAGGCAGCCCTCGCGCCTGCCAAAACGCACACTCAGGGGCCTTTAATCTCGCTTCTGCAGCCGCCTCACGCATGCCCTCCGCTCCGGCGCACAAAACCACACTGCGCTGCTGTCCTGTGCCGGCTGACCCTTGGCCTGGAAGTCAGCTCCAGGCCCCTCTGCCCCTCCTGCCCTGGCACCCCCATGCCCACCGCCAAGGATGGGAATGTGACAGCCTGTGCAGGGGGAGGCCAGGCCTGAAGGGTGGGTCTGCCCTCGGCCTCCAAGCAACTGAGAAAGAGAGCAGCTCAGGCCAAGCTTGCGGCTTCTGTGGGTCCCAGTGGGACTTGGTTCTGGTGGGGAAGGGGCAGTGGGAGCCTCGGACCAGGTCCTCCTCCTTTTTTCCTTAGAAGCACCGTACTGGGCGGTTCCCCTAAGAGGCTGAGTCTGGCTCCCTGGTGGGGCCTGGGCATCTGTACCTAACGGCTGGGGGGGCCACAGTGTTCTCCCCAGAGACCCAGCTCCACCGGGGCCTTCTGCTGTGGAAGAGGTGGGTTGGCAGCGCCTCGTCCTGGGCAAGGTGACCCGGAGGCCAGAGACTGCCTGTCTTCAGAACTGGCTGGGAAAGGGACCTAGCCTGGCCGTCCTGGGGCCGGGCACGTCTCCGCCCAGGGAGGTGGTGGAGAAGCAGTAGGTGAGGAAACCCCATGCCCAGGCCTGCTCTCCAGTGCCGGCATGGCTGGTGGTGGGGTCTGTGCCTGTGTGGACCCTGGCCAAGCCCTGCAGTTGGGGCCTTGACTTCCTAGGCGCTGGGCAGCAGCAGGGTTGGAGCCCCTTCATGGGGGCCCAGGCTGTTCCAGCTGTGAGATGGGCCCCTGTCCCTGAGGGGTGTGCACCTCGAGCAGGTGAGCCAGGCCTGAGCCTGTGGCCGTCCCGCCCCAGGGAGCGTCCACTGTTTCTGTGTGTGCTGTCCTTGACCTGCGTGGCCTTGGGCACTTCTGGCCCTGCTTTCTCACCTGCAGGACAGGAGCAACCCAGGTGGCCTGTGTCCTCATACTGAGGGTCAGCGCTCACAGGGCACTGGTGTTCTGGGGATGTCGTCACGAGCCCAGGGGGCAATTCCTCCCTGACAAGCCCCCCAACACACACACATGTGCGGGCAGTGTGGGGTGAGGGTGGCTGAGGCCCCTTCACTGCCCAGAGACCGGCTCCCCCCCCATGTCCCACCGTCTCTGGTGTGCGCACAGCGCTGCCCCATGGGGGACTGATTGATTGGGCTTGGAGTGATGGGGGGACTGTAGCCAGTGGCCTGCCCTCCCGCACTCGGTGGGTCTGTGGCCACAGGCAGCAGTCAAAGGCATTGACCGAGCCTTTGGTCAGCTGTGTTGATGTGAGACAGGTTAAACCGTCCCCAGGGAAAATCCATGTCTCTCGCCCAGGACGGGCCCCAGGGCTCCCTGGTGTTGACCGGCTTCCCTGAACAGGCCCTGAGCCTGTTGGGGACAGGGGCCCTCCCAGGGTGGAGCCCCCAGGGGCGTGCCGCGTGCCTTCTGATGGAGTTCCCAATTGGCCTCTGGGGTTTAACCACCAAACGGGAGGAGCCCTGTGTCATGGCCCCCGACACTGCCACCCCACTGGTCACAGTCCTGGCTGACAGCAGGATGTTGGGTGTTGATCTGGGCGCTGAGAGGAGGGCACGCTCCTCCTCCACTGTCCCTCCTGCCTCAGGAGGACCTGACTTGCCAGGGAGAGACTCGTCCGCTGCCCGTGGCCTGTGGCAGTGAGCAGCAGGTTCCAACCTCCTGTCGCACTCTGGCCTGTGGCACTGGCCGTCCACACCCCCCTGGACAGGCTTGGGTTCCCTGCCGGGTGCCCAGTGCGCCCTGACTCGACTTGTGCATGGCGGTGTTCGTGTGTCCCAAAGTGTGAGAGGGTCCGGCAGGTGGCCTGGCTGGGGGTGCCGAAGATCTGAGACCGAGAGTTAAGACAGTCCTGGGTCAGACGGGGACACGGGTCTGCCCCTCGTCCTCTGCCCCCTGGTCTCTGCACAGATGAGGAAACAGCCCAGAACTAGCCCGTGGCCTGGGGTCTCGGGAAGGTCTCTGGTGCCCACGAGGGCTTGTAGGGGTGGCGGTGCACCCGGGGTCCCAGCTGTTCCCGATCACACCGATGTCCGGCCTCCTCACCTGGCCCCCAGCGTGTGTCCACAGAGCCTAAGATTGGACTGTGAGCCCCTTCCTGGGGGTCCAGAGCCTGGCCCCTGTCACCGAGATTGGGATAGTACATTCTAAGGAGGCAGCGGGTTGAAAGGGGCTCCCCTGAGCCGCTGTGGCCCCCGAGCTCCTGGGGCTGAGGAGGTCCCTGGCTTCCGCTGGTCCAGCTCGGAGGTGTCGCGCTCCACCCGAGTGAAAGTCACGCGCCCTCAGAGACCACACTCGGGGTTTGGGTCTGGGGTTTCCCTGCGCATCGCCGCGGGGATCCTCTGCATGGGGCTGTGGTGGGGGCCACCCCTGTTGGTGTCCCAGCTTCTGGGTGATGCGTGCATTTTGGGGTTCCTGGTATTCTCCGCTCCCGTGCCTTGGGGGTAGCCCCCATAGGTCCAGAGTGTCTGTGCCTCGTTCGTTTGAACCCCGCTGCTGGGGCGTCTCCAGTCAGGACCCTCAGCGTCCTGGGGCTCCTCAGGGTCGCTGCCCTGGGCATCGCACCCGCCCCCAGCACGTCCACACCAGATGGAGTCGATCCCGGGGGGCAGGTAGCTGGTGTGAGCACTGAGATCTTTAAAGAAGCAAGTTGGCCTCCAAAATCCAACGTGCTCAAACTCCGGGACTGAGCTCAACCTGAAGCACAAGTGGAGAGTTCCCACCATGAAACTTTCATGTGCAAAATCGTTGGGAGGAAAGTGTAGATGACCTTCAGGCCGGGGGTGCGTGTGTGCGCGTGTGTGCGTGTGCGTGTGCGTGTGTGTGTGTGTGTGTGAGGTCCACGTGAAACAATGAGTTTTGCCTTTGGACTTGGGACCCTTCCCCAAGATGTCTCATCACGGAATCAGAAAAACCTGAAATCCAGACACTTCCGGTCCCAGACATTCCGAGAAGGCTGCTCGGCAGCACTGCTAGGTTTCCCTCCAAGAGGACAGTGGGGCCCAAGGGCCCTGCCCCCTGCCCCCTGCCAGCTCTAGCTAGATGGAGACCCGCCATGGGCCTCCCCCGGCCACCCAGACTGCACTCGGCCTCGGGGTGGGAGAGGACAGAGAGGAAGCCTTCCTGCAGCCCTCACCTGGCCTGAGTGTCCCCGCGGAGCTTCTCTGGCAGACTGGCCACTTTTTTGGGTGGAATCCCAGGGAACTTTGTCCCTGGGTCTCGGCGGGCAGGCCAGGCCTGGGTGCCGGCTGAGCACTGGAGCCTGACTTGGACCTCACAGCTGCCCCTCAGCAGGGGGTGGAGGGGCTGTAGCCAGAATGCCCTGGTGGGGGGCAGGCTGGGGGCCGGGGAGCTTGTGGCTCCAAGTGGCCAACCCAGGGGGCCTCTGCCGATCCTGAAGTCCATCTTTTGCGCGTGGTTGTTTCCCAGCAAGGCGTTTGGTGATGTCTGGGTGCAGAACTCGGGGCTCTGAAGGTTGTAGATGAGTCTGATGGGGAGGCGTGATTAGAAGTGGGAGTGTTCTGGGTGTCCTCTTTGACCCCGGTGCCCCCTCTCCAGGACGGTCCTGTTAGGGGACGGTGTTACTACTCGGCTTCCATTCAGGGCACTCTCGGGGGCTCGTGGCCACTCACCGCCACACACAGACCTGTTTCAGCCTGGCCTCCTGAGCTCAGGAGAACTATAAAACCCCGTGGGCGGGTTTTCCTGGGAAGGACTGGCTGCCACTTGGAACCACTGTGACAGTGGACCTCCTTTTGTTGTTGTTGTTTTACTCATTTGCTTATACATGGTGCTGAGAATCGAGCCCAGTGCCTCACACATGACAGGCAGCTGCTCCCCCAGGAGCCCCAGCCCCAGCCCGAGAACGACCTTTTAGAGCAGGTCGCCCCTTGCAGCTTGGCAGACCTGGGCCCAGGAGCTGGCGCTGCAGGAGGAGCCCGCCCGGGGCCCTGCCTTCCTGGGCAGCCCCACGCCGCCCTCTTCCCGTTGAGTCCCAGCTGAGCCGACCCCGCCCAGGCCTGCCTGCAGGTCGGGGGGCACCCAGGTTGAGGAAGCGGAGGCTCCTTCGTCCCCTCTGCCCACCCCGCCACCCACTCCTGTGCACCCTGGTCCCTGCTCCTTGGGGAGGGGGCAGGTGGAAGCCCCTGGAGCGGTTCAGAGACTCGGTGCCGCAGGGGCTGCGAGCTCGCGGCTCCTCCATTTGCCCCTGGAGCAGCTTCCTGGTGCCCTGCTGGGTGGGAGCCCGGGGGCGAGGAGCAGGAGCCTGCGGGGCGCTGGGCAGCAGGAGTTCATGCAGTGGCCTTCAGAGTCCCCTCACTTCCACTCAGGTGTCATCTGCTCCCAAGGCCTGACCTTGACCCTGCTGGCTCGGGGCCTGCTGTCCCATGGAAACTTGGCCTTGTCCTGACCAGCGTGGGTGTCTTTCCTGGGGACTGGGCCGGAGTGCAGACTGGTGGCATCCGCTGAAAGGGCCCGGTTGGCTCGGGTGCCGCAGGCTGCAGGGGGCTCGCCCAGCTGCCACCGTGCTCGGCCGGTCTGTGGCATGGGCACAGCACCTGCAGGCCGGGAGCTGACCGGTGACCCCACTGGGGACTGTGCCCCCATCTCAGGCCAGGGACTGCGGGCAGGAAGCTGGGCCCAGGTGAGGAGTGGGCTGCTAGTGGCCTTGGGTCACTCCCCCAGAGCCTGGCTGAGGGTCTGGCCCTGCAGCAGACGGCAGCCAGAGGCTCCTTGCCCACGGAGTGCTGGGGACCCGTGTGGACGCCGGCTGGCCCGGGCAGTGGAGGGACAGGGTGGGCTGCTGTCCCACCTTGCCTTTGGTTCCTGGGGTCAGGCCCCGGCACTCCAGTGTCGCCCACCCTTGTTCCCCTTGGGGTGGCCTTGGCCCCGTCTCCCGGCCTTGCCGCCGGCGCTGGCCCCCGGTACCTCTCTGTCCGCCCCTGGCGTCTGCTTAGCGCTTAGCGTAATCGTGTCGAATGCCGCCGCCATCTGCTGCCCGGCTCCTCCAGAGCCTCCAGGAGTGCTGGTCCGTGGCCTGAACCCGGGTCCGGGCCACTCTTGGCCTCCTGTTGGCCCTCCGACGCCTGCCCCCGTGCGGAGCCCGTCGCGCGAGATGCGCGCACCTTCAGACGTGCCTCTTGCCCCTCCCTCCCCCAGCTGCAATCCCTGGTGTGACCTGACCTGTGCGCCTCCTTGTCCCCCAAGCGGGTGGCCTCTCCCTCTCCACAGTGCACCCAGCAGGGGCACCTGGCAGGGACAGGCTGGAACAGACCCCAGGTGTGCCCCTGTTGGCGCAGTCCTGTGGGTGCGGGTGTCCTGGCAGCTGAGCCCCAGGAACCTGGGGGGCCTGTCCTGTTCTCATTGCCTGGGGTTCTGGCCGGCAGCTGCCCCCTGCGTGGTGACTCAGCTGTGGCTCCCCAGTCCCCTGGGAGGCCTGTGGCCATGTGGCCAGCTTCACTCAGGGGTGCCCAGCTGCCCCTCCTGCCTGCTGTGTCCCCAGCCCTTCTGGTTCTGGGTCAGGAGAACGCCACCTCCTCGGCCGCGCCTCCGTAGGTGGCCGGTGCTGCCCCCGGCCGGTGGGTCCC
The DNA here is from genome assembly GCA_020662805.1 of Glaucomys volans. Classification (NCBI taxonomy): domain Eukaryota; kingdom Metazoa; phylum Chordata; class Mammalia; order Rodentia; family Sciuridae; genus Glaucomys; species Glaucomys volans. The sequence goes on from JAJEJO010000666.1 coordinate 142,012, forward strand.
TGAGCACCGAAGCACCGAGGTGGGTCCCTGGCCGGAGTCCCTGGCACCAGCCACACGCCCCTCCCTGCCCCCACGCAGAGCATGCAGAAGGCAGCGGACAAATTGATCCCTCTGGACACCCCGCGCCGCCATAGCCCCAGCCCCTGCGCAGGGTGACCCCAGCCTGGTTGAGCCTGCAGAAACGCCTCCCTTTGGGGAGCCGGGGGGCGGGGGCCCTCAGAGCTGGGGACGCCCTTTATTTGTTCACAACATTTCTTTGTGTGGTGATGAGAAATTACCGAGAGGGGTGATTAGAGGATGCAGGTCCAGAGCGCGCTGGCCGAGAGCGAAGCCCCGCTGTGCGGCCCCCAGGGTGTGATTACCCGGGGCGGCCTGGGGAGGGGCGGGTCGTGCTTGAACTGGGACCCGGCAGAAAATTCATCTCGGCTATTAGCTTGTAATTACAGAGCACGGAGGGAGCGGGCCGAGGTCTGGTGCCGGGAGAGCGGGCATGAAAGGAAGCAGTAATTACGGGATCCACGGGAGGCTGGGGGGAGGCCGGGAGGGAGGCCGGGAGGGAGGCCGGTGTGCTGATTAATAATCCCCCCTGTGGGGAGGGGGTCGGGACCATACCTAATGGGGCAGGGAGGCCTCCCCTCTTGAAGCCCCACTGCTGCGGGGTTTGGACAGCAGGCAGGCCTGGGCTCTGTTCTGCGGGCCTGGAAGCAGTGGGTCTGTGCCAGGGTCCCCGGCCGGGCCGCCAGGCTCCCGCTGCCCTGGTGCTTCCTCCTCGCTTGCTCTCAGGCATCGAGCTGCTTCTGGTCGCACAGAAACCTGGGCAGGAGGTGCAACCGCATTGGTGGCGCCTTTGGAGGCTGGCAGGAAGGAGGCTCACCACGGGTCCCCACGTCAGACTCGGCTGCCCGCAAAACGGGCCCAGTTACCTTGTGAGCGTGGTCGGGTGTTTATTCCTCTCTTCCTGCCCTCTGGCTTCTGGCAGCGGCCCAGAGGCTCTCAGCTCTGTGGCCTCAGGACGGGACTAAGGAGCAGAAAACAGACCAGGGCTTTCCCAGACCCCTTGTTGTGAGCGTGGCCAGGGCTGAGGGACCTTCAAGATGTCCTGGTAAGGCAGCCCTTCGTTCCTGGGGAGCTGAGCTGGCAGGAAGGAGCCTGTCCAGAGTGGTACAATGATGTAAAAAATAAGAGGCAGGGAGGCTTCCGGTGGATCTGGGCCACCTAGACCTCTGGCTCGTTTTCCTGCTGAGCAGCACATGTCAGGAGAGCGTGTGTGCGGAGGCCGCAGCCCTCATCCATCACAGGCCTTCATGCTGCGGAGCATATTCCCAGCTGTTAGGATAATGAATTCAGATGAGCTGATAATGTAGACAAGAATTCAGTCGATGGCCAGGCGCGCAGAGGTTAACACACACCTCTCTAATGAGGTGGGGGGACAGGCACCTGTGCCCTCCGGGGGCGCCCTCTGCCTTGCCACTTCCCTTGGGGCTGCGCAGGGCTGGCCTGCCCTGACCTCTATGGGGCCCTGTGCCAGCGGTCCCTGCCGTCTGTGGAGGGCTGGGCACTAGCAGCCAGGGGTCCTGTCAGACGGAGGCCCTGTCCCCCCTGGTCCCCGCGCGGGCTGTCGGGCTGCCCCGCCCTCCCCCGTGCACACACCCGGGGAGAGCTGCTAATTTTAGAGCCCTAACGGAGTTGCTGGTGGAGCTATTTTAAGTGACCTGACATCAGCAGAGCGGCTCCCCAGCTCGGGAGCACATGGCCCCGTCCGCCATGCTGGCTAGGGAGACCCCCAGGGACCGGGTGAGGGGGGTGTACCCTTGGCCAAGGCTGCTGACAGCCCCAGGGACCTGGGCCTTTTTGGGGGCAGGGCTGGCGTCTGGATGTCCTCGGGAGCTGGTGGCAGCCTTGATGGGGCTCTGGGGACGGTGGGGCTGTTCCCAGGCTGGGTGGCCCCCAGCACCCGAGGGTCTGCCACCGTGGTGCCATGCCTCGCCCAGAGGGCTGTCCTTTCTCCGAAGCCCGGATCGGTCCAGAGAAGCTGGACCCGAGGTGGAAGGGACCAGCAGTCACTGTGGTCCACGAGCCCCACGTGCCGCCTGTAGGACCCCTTTACCGTCTGGGGCCCCAGATCCCAGCCTGCTGGTCCCAGCCTGTCCATCCAGGTGGGCAGCAACCGCCTCTCATGGAGATTTGGCATTTGCTTCTGAGACCTCAGGGCTGGGTCACCTGCAGCCTATGTCCCTGGCTCTCGTGGAGTGTGCGGCGGGGACCGCGGGGCCTGGGTCGCACAGGACAAGCTGCTGGGCGGAAGCAGTCCTGTCCAGCGCCGTGCACTGGGTCGAGCCTGCCTGCTCCCATCTGTGACACCTTTCTTGTGGCACTGGGGGTTGGAGGGCTGGCTGCTGGTCTGATGGCACGTGAGGGACAACGTGTCCCCATAAGGCAGGGTGTCTGCAGATGGTCGCTCTGGAGCCCGAGCCTCAGCTGCCAGCCCCGCTGTCTGGAGCCGGGGGCTTCACTGGGAGGTGTGGCTCAGCCTGTGGCTTCCGTGGCCCGTTCGGGGACAGAGGGCCTGCTGCCAGGGCTGGTGGCTCCCTCGCAGCTGCCAGAAGCCTCTCTCTCAAGGTGGCAGTGGCCACTTCTGCTCAAGTGGCCTGAGCGATGGCCCTTCCCCGCGCCATGGGCATCGGAAGGCGACGCCAGGTCTGGCCCATACTCTGGGTGGGGACCGGTCTCACCTCTTACTGCTGTTCTGGGATTGGACGCAGGTGGCCCCACCACTGAGCTGCTCCCCACCCTTTTTTTATGCTGGGGTTGAAGCCAGGGCCTGTGCGGTGGGCACGCCCTCTGCCATGGCCACGTGCATCCCCCTCCCTGTGTGTGAGACAGGCTGGCCCTGGACTTGTGATCCGCCTGCCCGAGTCTCAGGGATCACAGGCGTGTGTCACCGTGCCCAGCTGGCCAGGCTGTCTGGAAGGTGGTCTGCGGCCTGTGGGCTGTCCCCGTCACGGGGCCCTCCCTGCCCGCGCGCTCACCGCCCCTGCACTGTCTGGCCTGGCTCCGCTGTGGCCTGCAGGGTGGGTCACGTGCCCTAGCAGCCCCTGTAGCCTCCCAGAGGTGGGAGTTGAGGGGCTCCAGGGACGCAGGACCCAGGCCTCCTGGACCCCCCGTGGGAGGTCCCCACATCTGGCGTGCCCTGTGGGCCAGCCTCTGCCTGGGCTGCACCTGCCCAGGACCTGAGCCAGGCCTGTGCGGAGGTGTGAGGCTCCTGGCTGGGTGGGCACCGGTGGGCGGGAGCGCCACCCGGGCGCTGCGCAGCTGTGGGGCTTGTCCACACTGCTCTGCTGCCCCAGGTGGGTGGAACAGCTGGCAGCATGGGTGCCCACTGCCGCATGCTGACGGGGCCCCGGGGCACACCAGGCGGACTCCGAGCAGAGGCTGGTCCCCTTGGTCCTGCTGGGATTTGGCTCTGGGGCAGACTCGTCATCGCCCTGCTCAGGGACGGGAGGAGTGGGCTGGCGGCCCCGCGGCTGCTCCCCTCAGTCTGTCCATCCCGGGGCTCTGCAAGGAGAGGTGTGCTCAAGGCAGTCTGGAGGGCTGCAGCCGGCTGAGTGGGCGCCCCCTGGGCAGGCAGAGGCCAGGCCAGCTCCACGCTGTCCCCAGGGCTGGAAGCTGAGTGGCGGTGGGACCGGTGTTGCCATGGGCAGCCTGGCTTTTCTGGAGGTCGGGCCGCAGGCGGGGAGCCCGTGCCCTCCCCGTTCTGGGCTTCCTGTGACTCCTTCCGAGGAGGGACACCGTGGGGCCAGCCCTGGGCTCTGCGGGGCTCGTGTGTGGCCCTTTGTTCCTGGCGCTGGCCCCGCCTGGCTTGATCCTGCCACGAGCCCCCAAGCGCCCCCGGAGATTCTTCACCAGGCTGCAGGTGGTGGCTGCCAGCTCCCCGCCAGGGTCACGGGGCTGTGGGTTCCTGCCGTCGACCACCTGGGAGGCCCCTGTCCCCTGCATGTTCCTGGAGAGGGCGTGCCCAGGCTCAGGCAGAGGTGTGGGGGTGCCGGGGTCCCCTTTCCTGCTTCTGGGCTTCCAGCTGGTTCAGGAAGTGCGTTTGCTTCTCACTGCCTGTGGCCCTGCTGTCCCTGCCAGGGGCAAGGCCACTGGCCTCGGCTGGCTTCTGGGATGCACCATAGTGAGGGAGCGGGACCTGCTTGGTGACATTGGGCACCTGGCTCAGGGGACGGGGATGTTGGTGGAGACGTGTCCGAGGTGGGCTGGGCCTTCCTGCCAGGGGTGGAGGAGGTAGCCTCCACTGGGGACTGGAGAGTGTGACCTGGTCCAAGCCTGTCACCTTGGCTGACCTGGGCTCAGCTGTCGTCCTGAACGTGGCCCCGAGTGGGTGGGAGCTTTGGATCTGCCGATTTCTGTTTTCAGCCACTTCAGAGAGCCCTTGTGCCATGAGGGGCTCGGGCTGCAGGATGGCTCCGTTCCCTCCCTGCTTCCTCTTCCGCCTGCGGGGGGCCAGCTTGGAATTCAGGAGGGCGCGGAGTTTCAGGTCCTGGGTCTGCACTGACTGTCCCTGTGGACGTGGCCATGCATGAACCTCGGTTTCTTCCTCTGTAACTTGGGGACAGTCGCAGTGCTGACCTCCCCAGAGCACTGTCACAGCTCCTGGCCCTCCAGGAGCCACCCCTGCACAGGGGGAGCTCCTGGTCATCCTGGCTCGGCCCTGGCCCAGCCTGCCTCCTGACACCTTTTGCTCTGGGCCCTTGGAGTGATGCTTTGGGACTCTGGGTCTGCTGGGCTCCGTGCCCTGGAGCCGCTGTGCTGCTCCACGCCGCCTCGTGGCCGTGGCTTGGGCGCGGTCTGTCCTCCGGCGCCAGCTTCCTGCTCTGTCCTCCCGGCCCTCTGCATGCTGCCGCGGCTGGTGCCGGCTCTGCTCTCGGTGACCCTGGTTCTTCTTTTCCTGTTTCAGGCATGAGCCATGAGCCCAAGTCCCCTTCACTAGGGATGCTTTCCACCGCGACCAGGACCACCGCCACCGTCAACCCCCTCACCCCCTCGCCACTCAATGGCGCCCTGGTGCCCAGCGGCAGCCCGGCCACCAGCAGCACGCTGTCGGCCCAGGCCGCGCCGTCCTCCAGCTTTGCCGCCGCGCTGCGCAAGCTCGCCAAACAGGCGGAGGAGCCCAGAGGTAAGAGGCGCCCGCTGCATGAGGGGCGCCCCAGGTGTCCCGGCCGCCGTGTCCCTGCCTGGGCGCACCGGTGGTGGCCCTCCCGCTGCTCTGCTTGGCTCTGCTCCCTCCCCACTCCTTCCTGCGCCGGAACCTACCTGGGCCGCAGTCCCTGGGGAGCAGAGGGCAGGCTGTGTCTGCACACACTGGGGTGCAGAGCAGCCCCCCACCATTGCCTGAGTCCCAGGTGCAAAGGCCTGGCTCTGGTGACACCTGGGCTGAGACAGCCCACATGACTTTGAGCAAAGGCTGGTGGTCCCGAGCACCAGTCTTCCTGTTGGTACGAGGCGATCTGGGACCTTCCAGCTGTGGCTCAGGGCACCTCGGGTGGCCAAGGTGCAGTCGTGGCTGGGACTGCGGAGACTTGGCCCTGTGGGCACTGGCTGAGGACACGGGGACCTGGCGACTGCCCACCCTCAGCTTGTGCCGCAGCCCTCAGGCGTGGGAGGGCCTTGCTGGGGCCTCCCGTCTGCAGAGTGGACACGGGCCCTCACAGGTGCCGGGTCCCTTCTGCTGCCTGGTGGTCGGGGGAGCCTGGGGCGAGGGGCAGGATGCCTGGGCAGCTCTCCTCCCTGCCCTCCGCTCGCCCGGTGGCTGTCGGCCAGGGCGCAGGTGGGGCCGCTGGAACCCTGGGCCCTGTGCTGGGCTCCCTGCCCGCGCGGGCTGCTGGTGGTGAGCAAGTGTGGGCCGTGGCCTGGGGGGGCCACTCGGCAGGACGCTGAACTTGGAGTCCAGGCTGGGGTGCCCCAGGAGAGGCTGAGCAGGAAGGGCAAGAAGCCCCTGGGCTGGATGCGCCGGTGGCCTCTCGCGTTGCCTGTCCTGTGCTCTCCGCGTGCTGCATGGAGAGGGGCAGGCCTGGCACGGGCTGCAGGGAGGGGCGCTCTGGGCCCAACCCCGGCAGCGCGGCACGGACGGGCCAGAGGAAGATGGCCCGGAGGCTGCTGCAGCGGCTTCCCACACAGGCCAGGGAGCAGGGCCTCGTTTGCTTGGCCCTCAGCTGTCCCCAGTGCCTGGCCACAGTGGTGGGCCAGTGCGCGGCTCAAGCGTCAGACTGCTGGCCTCGCTGGCTGGGAACCAAGTGCCCCTGTGCACGTGGCAGGAGGACAGGCACTGGCCGAGGGCCCTGCTGCCTCCTGACCCTGACGCGGGTGCTCGGCCACAATACGGGTCGAGGGCTGATGGGGCCGCTGGCAGCAGGTGTGCTGCCCTGGCTCTGCTGAGGTGTCCGCTCACTCCCCAGAGCTAGTGACCCAGGAGTGGGATCAGCACCTGTGGACACTGACCAGTGTGCGAGCCCAGGACACCGGGCCAGGGCCTCGCCTCCTGTCCTGATGAGAGCTGACCCGCGGGCAAGCCGTCCCAGAGGGGGCTTCATCTCGATGAGGAAGTCCTGGTCACGTCCCAGCATCCTCAGCCACACCCACCGGCCCCCAGTGCCCCGTCACCCCAACTTGGACCTCGCTGTGCTCGCTCTGTAGTCGGCTGATATCCCTGGTCCGGCCTGTCGTCCAGGTGGGGAGGCTGAGGCCCCAGAGGTCAAGTCTGAAGCCTGGGGTCACACGGTGCCCGGGTCCGTCACTGCCGCAGGGAGGGACTTTCCACGTAGACCTGGAGAGTTGGAGAGAGGGTCCCAAGATGAAGGTCCCTGCTGGGGGACCCGCCTTAGCACCTGCCACTGTTGTGCAGGGGCCGGGTTTGGGGTCCTGTTGAGCTCCTCCTGTGGGGTGGGCCTGGGCTCGCTGCACTGGGTGCCCCCATGCCCTCCTACCCAGCCGGCGAGCCTTGGGCGCCTGGCGGGTTGGCACTGAGGGGCTGGGCGATTTTTCTTTTTTTCCTTGGATGTAATTCACAGGACAGAGTCACCCAATGAAGCTCACTGCTTGGTGGCCACTGACCTCAGTGTTGAGTGGCCGTTCCCACTGTAGTTCCAGAACATTCCCATCACGCCTCAGAGAAACCTCCGCTGTGCCCTTCGCCCTAGCGGTGGCCATGGACCTGTGCCCTCTCGTGGGGCTGAACCCAGAGGCCAGCGTGGGGTCCCCAGGCCCGTATGTAGGATGCGGGCCCAGCCGGGCTCTCCCTCCGCCCACGGTGGCTGCGGCTCCTCCCGAGGGCTCTGCCAGGGGTGTCACTCGAACCCTGCTCGGCCCTGGCCAGTGGCAGAGGGCCATTTCAAACTCCACACACTCATGCCCTGAAACCCACTATCTGGCGTGTGCCCAAGTCCTGCCCAGGTGGACAGGAGCCATGGCCATGGCCGACTCCTGCTGCTGGACCCTTGCAGAGGGGCCTGGGTGAGGGACAGCTGCTTCTGGGGGCTCAGGAAGGCGTGGAGCGTGGCCAGCAGAGCTGTGCTGCTGCCTCTGCTGCCCAGGCTGATGGCGGCCTCCTTGTGTCTCCAGGGGGCAGTTTAGAAATTCAATTCAGACAAAGCAGCCCGCGTGCCCCAGAGGCTGCGGAGACGGGCGGAGCAGCCCTCTGCGGTTTGCCGCTGTGGTTGGCCTGGCGGGAATGTCATTTTCCTGAGGCTCCAAGGTGTGTGCTCCGTCACCCAGGGCCCGGTGGCGGGCGGCGGTGGGGGGAGCCGCCTCGCCCCTTAACTCCTCCTGAGGCTCTGCGGGCCGCGGGCATTCGGAACCTGGCAACCCTGGCTCGCCTTCACGCGTCTGCTGTGTGGCTTGGGCAAGGCGGTTCACCTCTCTGAGCTTCCACTTTTTCTTCTCTGGGTTTCGATGATTCAGGGAGGAGGCACTGGAGCAGGCAGCCATTTCCCACTGCCGACCCCCACCTGCCACCGAGACCACTCCTCCTGTCCCCATGGCCCCTAACTGCCACTGTGGTCCCCACCACACTGTTGGCTTCCCTGGAGGGCCCTCGTCACCCCGGGTTGGAGGATGGTCCTCTGTCAGGCTTTGTGCTGGCTGGGGCCTGTCCTGCCTGGGCGTCCATCTGCTGGCTGCCCCCAGCTGCTCTGCCTGCCACATCCTGACAGGAGGGGCTGTGGGCACTGGGTCTGCACCCGCGTTGGTCCCCGTGGGACCCCAGGCTCCTCTCTAGTGACGGGCCAGGGGCCCCTTGGAGCTCGTGTCCTGGGGCTCTGGGGGGCCTGTTGTGCAGGGCAGGCTCCTCCCGCTCTTGGTGTGGCAGCTCCACCCCCTGGGCATCTGAAGTCCCCACCTAGCGGCCCCCCTGGGCTTGGGCCCCAACCGTGTGTCCCGCACTGTCCTGGAGCAGGTGTCAGCCTGTTCCGAGGGCCTGACTGCCTTGTGATTCGAGGATCCCCGAATCACCGTGAGGCGCCTGGTGCCTGTGGAACTGTTGACCCGGCAGCCTTGGTCCCCAGAGGTGCCCCTGGGCCATTTTGGCTTTGAGCAGTGGCCTGAGCTGTGTGGCCATCTGCTCGTCTCCCAGGGAGGCAGTGCCGCTGCTGTCGGGTTGCAGCATGGGACCCCTCTGTCCTCTGCTGATGTGGGGGGCGTGCACGCCTTGCTCCTCTGGGCACGTGGGGACAAGCCAAGCTCTGCACTCTGTCTGTGGCTCTGAACCCTGAGCCTAGTGGCCTGGTCCTCACTCGTCTCTCGAGGTGCGTCTTGGGCTGGACCACGTCCTGAGCCCTACTCCCTTTGCCCAGTGGGGAGCGGGCAGCCTGCTGGGCTGGCACCTGTCCCTGGCTCAGGCGGTGCTTCTGATGACACAGGGCCGGCATGCGGCATGTCTGCTGGCTGCCGGCCCAGTCTTGTCACAGCTGTGCGGGTGTGAGGGCAGGTGGGTCCAGTGACCGTTGGGCCCCCGGTGCCACCTGAAACCAAGACGCTGTCCCACCCAGAGCGGCAGCGACCAGACACTGGGCAGCGGGCGAGGGTGGGCAGGTGGGGAGCACTTCCCAGAGCCTGGAGGGATGCCCAGCAGGCCTGCCCTGCAGGTCAAGCTGAGGCGACCGCCATCCAGTGGCGTGACAGGGCCCGACTCTCGTCCCTGACCCTGGAAATCCACTTCTTTTGAAGGCAACAGCGAAGCCTGGGGTGGAGGCCTCAACCCCGTGCCCCTCAGCACAGGTGTGGGTGGCCTGGGCAGGGAGGGGGCTCACCCACCTGCCGCCCCCTGCGGGCCCGTCTCCCCTCCTCCCTGCTCCAACCCCACTGTCCCGGGCACCCTGGGACGGTCCTTCCAGTCTTGGCCCTGGTCTGAGGGGCTGGTGCCCACTGCAGTTTCGATAGACCCTCAGTTTTGGGTGGCCCCTGAACAGAGCCCCTGCCCTCCTTCCCTGTTGGCTGGGTTTTGTGACTGGCTCACAGCACAGAGGCCACCACTCCCTGACAGCCCCTTTCTGCAGCTGGGCACTATGGCCTTCGTCCTCTCTGTGCCCAGGTCAGAGGAGCTCTGGCAGGTGCAGCGCGGGGGACGGCTCCATCCAAAAGCAGCATATGGCGGCCACTGGGCTCGCTTGGCGGGTCCCCAGCCCTGCAGGTTGTGGCAGGCATGGCTCCAGCCTTGGTCGCGGGGATTCCAGAGGGCTTCCCCACTGCCCGGGCACCTGTGCACCTGCCGTGGGGACCACGGCCCGCCGGCGGCCCTCTTTCATAGGGCGTGCTCTTCCACGACCCAGCCCCACCCCGTCCGCCTGTCCTGCTGGCTGGTGGTGTCCTGCAGGTTCCGCAGGCTCTGGACCTCAGGCAAAGGGGCTGGACTGGACACTGGTCAGGCTCCTTTCCCTGAGCTGCTGGCCGATCTCCTGGGCTGGGCAGCGGGTGAGGATGGGCAGGTGGGGAGCAGCTCCCAGCACCTGGGAGGGACGCCCACAGGAGTCGCCTGCTGCAGGCTGGGCAGGAGGGTCTGGAAAGCATTGGCAAGGCCCAGGTTTATGGCATGGTGACCCTGGCGGGGTGGCCTGTGGCACAGGCAAGCTGGACTCTGCTCAGAGTGGTTCGGAGATTGACCCAAAAGCTGAGGAGACTGATGGGAGGTGCCACGGGCTGCACAGACAGCCTTGCGGGGCCCGGGGACTTGGGGGACTGTCCCAGCATCCCTCCCGCATGGGGATGAGGCATCACCCATGGGTGTGCCCACCCCCGCCTGCTGGTCTGGCCCTGCCAAGCTCTGGGGCTGGCCATGGAAGAGGCAGCCCGGAGGACAGTCCAGGAGACCCTCTTGGAATCTCACCGGAGCCCCCAAATCTGCCCTCCTCACTCCCAGACGCAGGGGATCCGGCCTGGGTCCGCCAGCTGCGTGGTCAGTCTGATGGGGTCCAGCTGCGGCCCTGAGCCGTCGCCCTCTGCCCCCGAGCTCGCTGTCGGCTGGCCATGCCCTGCCCTGAGCTCCCTGCGCTCCCCAGGTGGTCCCCCCTCCCCGCGCCTGGCCCTACGGTCCCTTTGTCAGGGCGTGAGGCTGGTGCCAGCAGCTGGGGGCCTGGCAGGCGAGCTGGTGTCGGCAAGGCGGCAGGCCCGTCCTTGCGGCCCCCGCCCGGGCTGGCTCTGGGGTCTCAGCTGTTAATTACTGAGCGAGGTCAGACGGCAGAGGTGCTGCGCGCCCTGCCTCCTGTCATCTGCGATCCGCTCGGTCTCATTGACTAACTCCTGGCTGACGCTGCCAGTTAATTACAGCGGTGGCTGAACCTTCCTGCTCCAGCCGCGCGGTGAGAGCGCGGCGGCCTCGCTAATTGGCAGCGCGCTGTCGGGGCATCGATCGCTGCTGCTCGGCTGTGCGCAGCCCCCCCTCCGAGGGGAGCGGCCGCTAATTGTGGATGGCCTCCCTCCAGCCCGGAGCAGCCCTGCCCCAGACCAGCTCCCGCCTGCCCGCCGCCCCTCCTGCCTCCGCCCCTCCTGCCTCCGCCGTGCTTCCACGAGGCCGATGGAGAGGCGCAGGGAGCGACGGCCCAGGCCGGCAGCAGCTGCTGTGGGGTCTTCTTTCCAGAGTTGGGGCTCAGAGGGCCTGAGAGGCTACTGGGGGTTCAGAAGCCGCCGCTCCACCTGCTGGTGGGAAGACCCCGAGTCCATATGGCCTTCAGCTCCAGCCTCTGCCCTGACCTGGCCGTGCGCGAGCCTCCGCCCTGGCGTGTGGGTGGCTCTTGGTGTGTGGGTTTCGTTTCCTTCTGACTCTGGAGCACGGGCTCCGTGTTCCCTCTACGTGGGTGGCAGTGAGGAGACAGGGACACCAGGGCCTGGGCTGGGCAGCTGCCAGCATGGCAGTTTGTAGTAGCTGCAGGTGGCCCAGCACAGAGTCCGCTGGTGAGGAGCAGGTGACAGAGCCCCTGCTGCAAATTGTCACTCTGTCACGGTGAAGGCCTGGCATGGGCTGCGTCGCGCACACCCACGGCAAGAAGCCAGGCGTGGGAGGGAGGGTCTGTGTGGTCGTGGGCGTCCATTCGCAGGAAGTGCAGGCAGCGGCTCCAGGGATGCGTGCGTGGGCTGCTCTGGGGGGGCACAGACTGGCCGCATAGCAGAGCGAACACAGCTGGGACTGGGGCGCATGCGCTGCAGGTGTGGGCACCCCGCCTGTTAAGGTGCAGCCCCAAGTTCTCCAAGGAACTTCCTCTTCAGGGAGAAAAGTCCCTTCCTGAGTATTTTTTCCAAAAGCTTAAAAGGAACTTTTTAAAATCAAAATGCAAGTGTGTACAGATGGCCCTCACTTGGTCCTGAGGGGCAGGCGCTTCGCGTGTGCCCAGGTGCTGGTTTGCAGGGCCTGCGCCTGCTCGGGGCTGGGCTGCTGGGGGCGCTCTGTCCGGGCACGCAGGACCGTGCAGTTGCCTGGGGCTGAGGGACCTCAGTGTGGCTCAGTGGGACAGGAGCCTGTTGGGCAGATGCCTGGCAGTGTGACCCAGGGCTCTCTGAGCTGTGGAGGGCGCCCTCCCTGGCGCTGGGTGAGGCTTCAGGCTGCTGAGCCCTCCCTGGACCAGGCCAGCTTTTCTCTTTAGGGGTTGGTCAGAGAGGATGGCAGCCAGCTGGTCCTCCGAGAACCTTGGGGTGTCGCCAGGCCTGGCCTCGTCAGCCCGCGGCCCCCAGCTCGTCTCCAGCACAGCAGTCTGTCCTGGTACCTGCTCTTGACAGGCATGTGGCTGGCTTCCGACAGGCCGAGCCCCTGGGCAGTGGGTGTCAGGTGTGGGCCCGCCCTCAGCCTGCTCTGCCCAAGTTGGGGTTTGGCCAACTCGAGGTTTCAGAATTCTTGGGTGTAGGCAGACTCTCAGGCCTGGGGCATTAGGGATTTGTGCCTCAGGCAATGGCCTTGGCCTCCTTGCCCACCTGGACCAGACCTGGGTGGGTGGGAGCCTGGGCGAGCTGGGTGCCTTGCCCTGGCTGCTGAGGCTCCCTGGGCGGATCGTGCTGCTTGGCAGCTCTGGGCCGGGGCTGTGGTGTTCTGGGGACAGGTGTGGGCCGCCCTGCACAAGGCTCACCTCAGGCTTGAAGTTAAAGATGGCTGCTGCCGCAGCCTGCGGCCTCCTGGGCCACCAGCCCCTGCCCTGCTCAGGCCCGCACACGGCCGTCCTCGCTGGGGCCGGAGCTCCACTCAGGCCTCGCCGCCTCCAGCAGGTGCACCTCGCCTTCCTCCCCCAGGGCTGGTGGCACCGCGGTGCGTGTGCTTTGTTCTGCTGTCCCAGCCTGTGGGGCAAAGGGACGGCAGCTGAGCCGCCGACCCGGTATGGCCTCCTCCCTGCCGTCTGCAGGTGTGGGAAGCTTCCTGGAGTGGCAGGTGCCGCCATGTCCCTCCCAAGCTGGTTGCTCCGGGGCCTCTGCTCCCCGCAGGGTGGACAGCGGTGTGGCTCCTGCTCAGGCTGTTGTTTTCCTCCCACAGGGTCATCACTGAGCACCGAGTCGTCCCCCGTGTCCTCTCCGGCCACCAACCACAGCTCCCCTGCCAGCACACCCAAGCGTGTACCCATGGGTCCCATTATCGTCCCCCCAGGGGGCCACAGCGTCCCCAGCACACCTCCCGTGGTGACCATCGCCCCAACCAAGACTGTCAACGGGGTCTGGAGGAGCGAGAGCCGCCCGGTGAGTGGGGCCTGGGCGGGGCAGCTG